>APFE031392032.1:222230-286670 GCA_000404065.3 Pinus taeda
TGATCTTTCCATTATGAGGAAACTTGATAAGCCAAAAGACCAATGAAACAATAGTAGTCATAGCATAAGACCAACTACGACCCAAGAGAAGGTTTTAATTTAGAGGGGCATCAACCACTTCCACATCTAGATTTACAGTTTTGCCTTCAACGCCTATGGGTAAATCCTGCAAAATTCCAAAAGGATGGAACCGTTGGCAATCAAAAGCCTTTAGAATCATCGAGGACTAATTGAGTGTAGGAGAACCAAGTGATCTCCAAAAATAGATCGACATAATACATGTAGAAGCTCCCTCATCAACTACAGTCTGAAAGCAAGGTCTGTTTTTGACTAACACCAGAATCTGGAAAGCCATTTGATGAAGTAGGCGGGGTGTACTATTCTCTAAATCGAAGATTATTAGGTTCGAATCCTGAATATCAACAACACCTATAGCCGATAATAGTAATTTATGCTGTGCTGGCCATGATTGCAGCACCTCCAAAGCCGACATTGCTGAAGGGGAAATAGCTAAGTCTCCAACAATGTTATAATTATGAGCAGCTCTCGCATGTGGATTGAAAGCTGATTTCTGAAGTATACCTTTAGTAGGCAGTTTTATTACTAAGTCAGGGTTAGGTTTCTTGATTTGTAGTGGATTAGAACCAAAAAGAGTTGAAGTTGATGGGTTTGAATTAGAAGATTCTGCTTCCTTACCACCAACAGGAGTTTTACTACCATAATCTTGCGATCGCATCGCAATCCTGACATAAGACATCATCATAATGGGTTCTTTTGAGGCATTTCAGGAAGAATCGATCATCTTACTATCTTGGTTAGGAAAAGGATCCTTCAAGACAGCAGACGTTTAAGAACCTTTGATGATTTTCGAAACCTCAGCTCGATGTGGGCAGTCTCTTGTAAAATGCTCCTTGTCACAAATGAGACAAGGATAGCGAGGTTTACGTTTCTCGTTAGTAGATTAATTTTTATTTGATTTCTCTTTTGAGTTTTGTTTATTTTCTTCTTCCCCTTCTTTTTACCACTGGATTTTGATTTGGCTGTAGATGATTCTACGACATGGATATTGGTAGGAATTTTAGCGGAAGATTCTCTTGTTGGGGAATCTGGTAAAGTTATAATAGGAGAAGAATTCTTTGAAGATTTCTTCTTGCTTTTGGTACTAACTGAACCAATCATACCATCAGCGGCATGAGACCCTAAAGGAGTTGCAGTTATTTGATTGTGTTTCGGAAGGTCAAGTTTTTTATGTACTGTACCCGACCGTGTATAAACGAGGTCAAGGTACTGAGCATGAGAAATTACTTGCTCTTTAGTAACAACTCTTGCCTTAGCTACATCTTCAGTGATTTTAGGTAATAATGATTTAATGAACCATTCTACTAAACTTTGATCCGGAATAAAAACTTTTACAAAACATCGTCTACGTCACCATTCATGAATATGATCTGAAATATATGTGGACGTTGACTATTTTAATGAAGTTAATAATTTCGTGCCATTGTCGTATCTAACGAGCAATTGAAAATGAGTTAAGAAAGAAGTGGCTAACTGACTAAAATTATAAAAAGATCCTCGTGGTAACTCAATGTACCATTTGGCAGCAATACCAATCGGAGTGCATTGAGAAAGACATAAGCGAATTGAATCATCAATAATGGAATTAGATGCACACCAGAGGTGATAAGTCATCACAAGATTTGACGGATATTCTCCAAACTTACCCTCAAACTTCGGGATATCACTGGGCAACTTATTAGGCATTGGCAGCTAATATAAAAGATAGTAAATTGGATCATTTGTAAGGCGTGACAAATTAGGTAAATCCAAAGTTGCAATAAACAGTAACTGATGGTTAGGGTCACGAAAACTTTGGGTAACAAGACCAGCCCCAGGAGGAGGATATCCAGGATAACCTAGAATTGGATTTGCATTAGGAATATTATATCCTGTAGGAAAAATAGGATTAACTGGACCAAAAAGGAGTTATTGAGGTTGCTGATAAGTATATCTAGGGTACAGTTGATACTGATAAACTAGGTTTTGTACAATAGGACCAAATTGATATTGTCCCTGGTACGGTTGGTAAGTGAATTGCAGTTGACTTGTGACAACTGTACTTGGACCAGGTTGTCCTATAGGAATATGAACCGAAGTCTGAATTGTAGGTGCTGACTATGGAAAGAGGCTTGAGGAGTTTTCACTAACAAAGGAACAGTAGAAATCAGAGCTACCTATACTCCAGAAACAGGTGTGGTCGGTTGAAAAAAAGATGTAGTAGCTGCAGCAGCAGTTTGAGGTGGAGTTCGAGGTGAACTAGGCCTAGGCTGATGAATTACACCAGGTGTAGAAGTTTGAACAGTAGGCTAGACAGGTTGCTGGGTTGGACCCGAAAACAAAGGTTGTCCAAGTTGACTTGATAACTACACATTCAGTTGCAAAGTCTGTTGAGTTTGAGATGGATCCCACACCATGTTCATTCTGGGGTAAGTACCCATAAAAGGTTGAGCATATTGAGGACCATATCTGGGTTGAGCGTAGGGCTAATAATTGAGAGGTACATTTCCATCTCCTTGTACAAATGGTTGACCAGAAGGTGGTTGGAAACCTTGAGTTGGGTACTGACCTTGAGGTTGATAACCTTGAGGCACGTACTTAAACTAGGGTTGACCTTGAGGTATATATTAATATTGGGGTTGACCTTGAGGTATGTACTGTCCTGACATTTTGTATTGTCCTTGAGGTTGCCCCCCAGGTGGTAATTGACTACCTTGAGGTTGCCCCCCAGGCAATAATTGACTACCTTGAGGTTGCCCCTCAAGCAGTAACTGACTACCTTGAGGTTGCCCTCCATGCGGTAACTTACTACCTTGGGGTTGCCCCCCAGGTGATAACTGACTGCCTTGAGGTTGCAGATTTGGAATAGCACCAGACATCATAAGAATTTCTTCTATGCTCAACGCTTAAGTTCTGTTATTACCAGTTGATATCTCATGTTCAATTGGTTGAGGAGATGCTCCTGAAAAAGTACCAGTGAGTGACTGATACCCCGAAGGAATAGAAGGACTGCCATATAAAAATGTTTCTGGTGTTTGGGAAAACATGGATGACCTTTTTGACATATTCAAAGGAGGATAATAACCTCTGGGCATAGGATGAAAAGGAATTCGAGGTGGTGAAAAACTAAGACCTGGGTTTTCTAAAAAAAATTTCAATGATACGTACCAAGCGTCACTCCTAAAAGGACTGTAGAAAATTGATTCAAGCTGCCTAAGTTCTGAAGTCGGTTGATTTTCAGGGAGAGTTATATATTCATTTAGACTAACAATTTCTTCAATAGAAATGAGTCCAGAAGGAAGATTTTGGGTAATGATACTTCTTACTCTGAGTGAACCAAGACCACTAGAAGTTGAAGAAGCAAATGCTAAAGATGGAGTAGCAGCAGGTTTGGTTTCAGGATCAGAAATTTCATGTTCTTCAGCTAATTCACTGGTACGAGAAATACTACAAGTAACTTCGTAAAATGAAATTGGTTCAGAAATATACTCTGTTGCTTGAACTTGATAATAAGGATGAACAATTAAAGATGACTCGCTGGTTTCTAGTGACCCAACTCTACTGTCACTAGGTGATACAAGAGCTCGTAGCCCTTCAGGCTGGCTTGGTGTATACTCGAGAGGTTTCCCTCGAAGTCTATGGGATTGTCTCGGTAATTCAGCCACGATTAAATATTTAATTACTCACACGCAAATAAAGAAAATCTCAATAAAACCACCTAAAGTCTCTAAAGAACCAAACAATTGAATCACATGCCTAAAAAATCTAAGAATTCAAACCACACACAAATAGTAACTTTCCGTACCAAAAACACTAGTTGGTGATGAAATCCAACATTGTAGAATTTAATACAGAAAGGGTGGTTGGAACAGTTACCCTGACAACCTACTTAATGAAACAGACTGGCAAAAGTTTCTTCACAAAACCGTCTCGAGTGAAGAGAACCCCCCAGAGAGTCCAATTGAGTCTGGTCAACGTCTGCTCTAGGTACAGTGAGACTCGTCCTTCACTGCCACCTTAGGAAATAATCTTAAGTTTATGGACACTAAGGTTACCAACAGTAACAAATACAGCTGGGGGAACAGTCTACGATCCGATCTATGTGCAAGGGAAGAGTAACAAAGCTCAATATTCTTGAAGGCTTCTCAACATGATCAATATGAGGTTTACCAACAAGTGACTGCAGGCTCCTCGACAATGGTTAATATGAGGTTTATCGTTTATAATACACGCAAATCTTCTATCTTTCCTAATGAGACAGACTTGATTGTCTCAAAGGTTCGGACATGATCTCGTGATTGAATCCTTTAAGAGAAGCTTCCCAGATTATATCAATTACAATTAGATTTATTTCCTACCACAAGATATAGCTACTTGTTTGTTTTAACTATCTTGGTGAGTTAATTACTCCCTACTCCAAGATACTAGCCTAAGATATATTGGTGATAAGAGCCCTAAAAATAAAAAGATTGCTAGATCAATTTTAATTAAGTGTTACTTTTATGGGTTGTTTCTTAAGTCAATAGGTATGGAAATGAAACTTTGATGGTGTGAAGACTCGACTCCAAAAACACTAAAAGAAAGAAAGAGTTTGAGAATGGAATTATTTGAAAAACAAATCTTTCTTTCAACATGTAAATGAAAAGAAAATATTTTTGTCTTTTTCAATGAGAACTCAAAATGAGACTACTAATTATGCTCACAAAAAATCCCTTTTCTTTTTCAACACTCAAAACTACAAAAAACGATTCTTTCAAAAGAGATTCTACAATTTCTAGAAAACACTAAAAACTACAAAACTAATCTTGAGATCTAAAAACTTCTAAAAACCTAATTGTATAAGAGCCTAAAATCTTTTTGAGGATGTTTTAATTAGTTATTCAGTAAACTAAGGATTAATTCGTTCAAAATAACAAATCAATCAAAAAACATCCAGCTATGTTTTCTTTTATAAAAATGAAATTCAAAACTTATAACCAAGTTCGTTCAAATATTTGCAAAGAGAAAACGAAATCTATTTCTCACTAAGGACAGATTTCACAAACCAGTCAGACTCATCAAGAAGACAAAAGACACCAGGGTAATCTAAGGTTTTTTAGACTTCTGATCTTTGAGTCACTACAGAGACCAAGTGAAAACCAATCTAGGCATGCAAAACTTCTAGAAATTCATCTAAAACAAAAATACCAATGGAACTTACTCACAAGAGATTTTTGACAGAACACATGCAGATCTGGGTAGACACTAAAAGTTGTAAATGAAACCTAAACTTAATTGGAAGAAAACATTTTAGGTTTTTCAAAAAATTTCACAAGGTCCACAGGCTTCCAGAAGAACCAGATGCGGTACCGCTCTGTGTACTAAAGGAAAAGTGCGGAGATGCCCGCACTGTCTATAAAAAGAAAGTGCGGTCCTCTGAAAACTTCAAAAAAACAAAAAATAATCCAAATCCTAAAAACTACTCAATCCCACACACATCAAGCAAAAACCATAAACAAGAATAAGTTTCTCAAGTCAAAGACAAAGGAAAACCAAAAACCAAATTCAGTTCCCCAATGGAGTCGCCAATTTGTTGGCCAGATAAATTGATCTTGTAGACAAGGCTGATCTCCCTAGTATCAAAAGATATCTAGCAACAAGCAGGACAAGTAAATCTACTTTTCTGTAAACATATTGCAATTCATTAATAAAAACTATAGAGGTGTTTACACCCTACCTTAAGTCCAACGCTAGTTTGTAGCAGCCATTCTTCAACCACCCGAAAGAGTTTCCTTTTGAGTACTTGCAATCACAAACAAGCACACATCAAATAAAACCTGCATAGCTAATATCATAAATCATGCTCATTATGGTGATCAAGGAATCCATAAAATAAACCATAAAACACAACTTATTGAGAAAAATAAACTTATTTGTATTAACTTTGAAATATAAGAACCTTACAACCTTTGGTGCGTTGATGTTGTACAAGCTCTTCCCAGGGTCCGAAATAGGAATATCCTTTACTTTTACAAGCCTTACACTCTTCCAAATGAGATCAAGAGTTATGTAATCTCTCCTCACAAAAGCTCAATTAGGAAGACTAAGTTCCAACTTCATTTCACCTAAAAAATATTCAGCTTTCAACCTCCCAAGTAACCATCCCAATGCTTCATTTTATAGTGGAAAGGAAGGAGGTTACAAGTCCACCTATGAAGGGATAGAGTCCTCCTTCAAAGGGATAAGCTCCTCACATCAAGGGGTTAGCCCCTTAAGGTATGGGATGCATGAACCTTAAAGGAGCGAACTTGCCACCTCAAGATTCCTTCCAGAAGCTTCTAGAAATGACTCAAAGTGAGTTTTTAAGAATATACTTGCGCCTTTTTAACTTTTATAGGGGTCCGCACCCATAACACAGAGACAAAGTGGTTAGGTGCGCAGGGGACATGACCATTAGGTGTGGGACCGCAGGTAATGCTAAGAGAAAGTGTGGAACCAAAGTTTTAGAGACTTTTGAGGGCTTTATCTTATTTTCAAGGCTTGATATGAAGAATTGAGGCTTAAGACTTGCAAAGGAGGAAATTATGAGTGGTAATGGACTCACATAGATTGCATAATGTCAAGGTGACAATTTTTTATGCAACAGAGTGCTTCTGGACAAAGAATTGAAGTTCCCACATAATACAACAAGAATATTGTGGAGAAACTTGGCAAGTAGTAGACCTACCCACTTAGTCAAATAATGAGTGCACACAATGATGTGCTTTTTTTGCTTTGAAGAAGGGTTGATAGGCCCAATGAATTCCATGCCCCACTTGTCAAATGGTTCAAAAGTCACTTGAGGTTGTAGGGGCATTTCATCTCTTGGAGTAGGCTTTCCCATCCTCCAGCACCGATCACATTGAATAATATACTTTTTCACATCCTGATGAAGAGTAGGCCAATAATAGCCTACTTACAACACTTTGAATGTTATCCTCTTTGCTGCAAAGTGACCTCCATAAGGCCCATCATGATAGGTCATAAGGATGTCAAGGAATTCCTCTTCCCTTACACACCTTCTTAAGATTTGATTTGGGCCAATTTTGAATAGATTGGCCACAATCCAGGTGAAGGGGGCACTCTTTTGGACTATCTTGCTCTTTTCTTTGGAGGGCAAGTTTGGTGGGAACTGTGCTGATACCAAATAGTTTGCGATATCAGCAAACCATGGGGAGAGAACTGAAATAGAAAACAAATGTTCATCTGGTAATTGGTGATCCACCATTCCTTCTTCACCTACAGGCAGATTCATTCTAGATAGAAAGTCAACAACAACATTTTCCTTACCAGGCTTATAAACAATAGTTAGATCAAACTGTTGTGATAAAAGCAACCGTCTTATAATTCTAGCATTCACATCTGGTTTGTTCATTAGATATTTGATTATAGCATGATCAATGTGCAAAAATGTTTGATAGCCTGTAATGTAATGGCTAAATTTGTTCAATGAATGCACAATAGCTACGAGTTCCTTTTCAGTCACAATATAGCTTAGCTCAGCCTTTGATAGGTTCTTACTGATAAAATAGATGGCATAGGGCAATTTCTCCTCTTCGTGACCTAAACCTGCTCCTACTGCTTTGTGTGAAGCATCATTATGAATATGAAAGGGAAGGGACTAGTTTGGGCCTCTAAGGATTGGTGCAGTAGTTAACTTACCCTTTAGAATGTCTAAGGCCTCTTGACAATTCTTTGACCATATAAACTCAGAATCTTTGGCCAACAACCCAAAAAAAGGAGAGGCCAACTTTCTGAAGTCCTTTATGAACCTTCGATAGTATCCAGCTAACCCTAAGAAACTCCTGACATCTCTCTACTTTTGTGGAGGTGGGATCCTTTGGATGATCGCTATTTTGTTTAGGTCCATGTGCAGTCCTTGCCGAGATATTGAATGACGTAGCACAGTCCCTTTAGTCTTTAAGAATTCAAATTTTTCTGGACTGAGAGAAAGATTCATTTCAATGCATTTGTATAATACTTTGCCTATGTTAGTCAGGACTTCTTGAAAATCACAACCATAAGGTGTAGAGTCATCCATATATATTTCCACTGCATCATGTACTAATTAGCAAAAATACTTAAGACTGCTCTCTGGAAAGTGGCAGGAGCATTGCATAGGCCAAAAGAAAGGACCATATAGGCAAAAGTACCCCAAGGATAGGTGAATGTGGTCTTATCCTGGTCTTCTGGGTAGATTTGGATTTGGTTGTACCCACTGAATCCATCTAGGAAACAAAAGAACTTCTTCCCTGCTAGAACATCTAGCACTTGCTCAATGAAGGGTAAGGGAAAATGATCCTTCTTTGTGGCTTTTTTCAACTCCCTATAATCAACCCAAATCCTCCACTTACCATTTTTCTTGGGAACTAACACTAAAGGAGAGACCCACTAACTGCTTGAGATAGGGTAAATGAATCCTACATCTAGCAGTTTTTGCAGTTCTTCTTTGACTATGTCTTTAAGAGCTGGATTCATCCTCCTTTGTGGTTGCCTGACTGGCTTGCAACCTTCTTTGATGTATATGTGGTGAGTACACACTAAGGAGTGTACTCCCTTCATTTCATTATAAATCCAAGAGAAGGCTTCTAGGTTTTCTCTTAACATGTTGCATAGCTTTTGTTCTTCTAAAGCAAAAAGAGATGGATTAGTGTTCAAAGTTTTCTTTGGGCCAAATTCTATGGTTTTGACACAGAGTGGGTTGGAATTGGCCAAGCATAAGTCAATTCGATGATTGCTCTGGGTTTTCGTTACTTATTCTAATGGTAGTGAACTAGGAGTTGGACTTTGGAGTAGGTGTTCAATTAAGTCATCCTCATCTTTTTGTCCTCCTCCTATGATTGCTTCCAAAGCATAAAGTCAGGTAGAATAAACTTCATCTTCTTCCTCCTCCTCTAACCATAAAGTTAAATCATGCTCTAGGGTAGGCTGATCAGGAGGGTATAGGACTAATTGTTTGGACATATGCATTAAGTCAGACAACAGCCCAATGACATTAATGGTAGGGGCATCCCTTTTTCTTCTTCCTGGATGCTTGAAGCATTTCTCCTTAATCAACTTATTGTAAATGGGAACATCTTTGATTGCATGGAGAATGGGGATATTTACACATAGATTTTTCAATTCTCCCAGAAGTTCAGTTTCTTCTGGGGTAGGCTGGAGTGGTTTGGTTAATCTCTCAGAAAAGGGTGGATTTACTTTAAGGTTGCTTTCCTCTCTTTCTTCCTCAACCTCCCTATGTGGAGAGGGAGGTTGGCTTTCTGGGAGAATTCTCCCATACTTTAGGTTGATCTCCTCGATTTCTACAACATAAGCTGGGTATGATGTCTCTCCACTATATGCTTGTTGAGCCTACCTATTGTTTGGGTTCATATTTGGCTGGGCAGGAATCTAGGGTTTCTTAGGTGGAGCAGAGTGCGGGAGTTGTGGTTGGGTAGGTGGTGGAGGCAATAGGGCTGGAACATTGTTGAATTGGGGCCTCCATCCCTGTGGTGGGATATTCCACTAATGTTGTGGCTAAACATAAGGTTGAAATGACTGGTTGGCTGGATTGGATTGGTACTGAGATGCATAGGACCAAGGAGGGGGTGTAGACCAGGAAGGATGAGTAGTGGGTCCCCAAGAAGGTATAGCTATGGTTTGGTTGGGGTTGTAGTATGCAAGGGATGACCCTTGCATACCCTACTAGTATGGTCTAGGACCATGAGGTCTCCTTTGGTTGATGTAGAAAATATGCTCAGTGACCCCTTCAACTCCTTGATATACAACTTTGAGTCTAGGTAAAGAAGGGTACTTGTTTGTGGAGTGTTTTTTTTCACAGTCTGAGCAAATCTTAATACAATTCAATGGACATTCATTCCTAGGATGCCTCTTGGTGCATATAGGACAAAACATGGCCAAGGCTCTCTCTACTTCCTATTGATTCCTTTTAATGTTCATGGTGTCCAATTGTAAGGAAAGGGTTTTTAGCATGTCACTTTTGAAATCTTCCAGCATATTTCCAATTTCACCCTTGATGAATAAGTTAGAGGATGATGTACTGGCCATAGGTTAACTACCCCTACCCTTTTTCTTGGTTTCCCTAGAATGGTTTCTAAATACAATATTAATATCCTCATAAGGTAATTGGTTGACATCTCCTCTTGTTATCATGTGTAAGATATCCAAAATATCTTCCCTTACTCCTCTAAGCAGGACCAAATTTAGTGACTCACGGTCAAGTGTGCACGTGGCCCTTTTGTAACTGAACTGGAATCTTTCTCAATAGTCTTCTAAGGATTCATCCTAGCCTATGGTCATCCTCAAAATATCTTCTTTAGTATCCTTTGACCTACATTAGTCCCTATATTTGTTGTTAAAAGTTTGTTGCATCTGAGCCCAAGTTGTGATGCTATCTCCAGGTAAACACATGAACTAGTGCAATGCTGCATCCTTGAGGGTAGATGGGAGTAGTTTTAACTTTTTCTCATCATCTGTATAGTCTTAGGTTTGGCATATAACAAAAAATTCAAATAGGAAAGTGTTAGGGTCCTTTGTGTTCAGGCCATGGAAATGAGGTAGAGTAGAGGGGCTTATATTCTTCATCTTATTGTCCCCATTGGTTTCCCTAATGGGGAAGGCACTCTCAATTCTATCTGTATCTCCCGTGTCATTTTCGATTCTAGCCATTAGTTCAGTAGGAATGGGTTCTTCTACTTCTTTTTCCCTTGTAGGTTCTTCAAATATGTAAGGTTGTTCACCTAAAGGTTCATCCACTTCACAGTCACCAAAGAAGAGAGAAGGTTGACTGTTGGATGCAGTGGGGATATTTGTCAAGAATTTCCCTGAATTGTCCCTATTCCTACCAGGCATGAAAGGAAATGTTTTTGGGTTGGTTTTTGTAATATTTTCTTTAAAGCTAGAAATTACTTGTAGAATGGAAAGGAAAGAAGATAATGACAAATGAAAGAAAGAAAGAAACTAGGTTAGTTTTGTAGAAATAAACTAATGGAAGAAAACTAAGGACAAGAAGTAGAAGAAAATAAAGTTTAAGACTAGAACTAGAAGAAAAGTAGTAATTACTTCTACTTAGATCCTCCCTGAAAACAATGCAAAAAAGTGATGAGCCTGGGTATTGCAACAATAATGTTGCAACTCCCAGGGCTACCAGCTTTACTTATCAAGTCGAGGTTTGTACAAACTTGGAGGTGATAGTGCTATATGCACAAGTAAAAGTGAAGGTATTTCCTGTTGTCACTGCTCATCTGGCAAGATACCCCAGGGGTTCTAATATATACTTCGATAGGTCAGAAGAAGCTTAACTCTTTGATGGAAGAAGAACAAATCTTTCCTAAGGGAGAGCTACTTCTACTGCAGTATTGAAGAAAACATGTATTGATAAACCACACCATAACCTAACTAACCAATTAAACAACTATGCTAAGCATAATTACTAAAACAATCACTAACCTAAGGCTGCTATCTAAGTTGGAGAAGTAAAGAGCATCAAACCATACTAAGGTGTAAGTGAAGGAACTTAGACTAAATCAATTTTCAAGCAGAAGAACAATCGGAGGTTGCAATGAATGGAAGGAGGACATAAGGACGCAATGGCACATAGGCACCATTGGATTGATCAATGAACAAAAGATAGATGGTGGAGATCTTATCTCGAGGCTTAAGTGAATAAATGGATGAATGACATTAATGAACAGGATGAATGGTGGAGATCATATCGTGAAGGCTTAAGTGAATGGATGGACAAACAAGGTAACAAAGCAGATGAATGGCTGAGATCTAATCACAGAGATTAAGTGAATGGATGAATGAATGAGGTTAAAAGGAGATGCATGGCTGAGATTCAATCATAGAGATTAAGTCAAGAGATGGACGGATGAGGTTAATGGAGTGATGAATGACTGAGATCTTATCGCGCGGATGAAGTCAAGAGATGGACGATGAAGATCGTATCGCGGGAAAAAGGAACGTGTTGAAATGATGGAGTGGGTTTCTAAAGTGGTAAGCAGTTTCTCATGTGCCCTCAAGGCCGTAAGATATATTTTAAAATCTCATGCGATTAGCCTTACTACGTGACATGTAGCACGAGAAAACTACTTTTCTCGCATGCTCTTAGGCAGATAACGGTTGAGAAATAATCCACGCGAGATTGCACGATAGTCATTGGATTAGGTGGGGCTGATCAACGATGGAGATTGGCCAAGTTAGTTGGTGATTGGGTGAAGCGACAACCATCAGATCCAACAAGGTAGATCAATGGTGGGGGTCTAAAGCACCTAAAGTGAACGAGTGAAGGAATAGCTGTCAGATCAGGCGAGGCAGATCGACGGTGGGGACTTAAAGTGCATAAAGTAAGTAGAAGACTTCACGCAAGGCAACAATTGGAGAAAATAATGAATTAGATAATGATTGTGAAGGTTTGTTGTGGGTCGGACGATGATGAAGTGATGCATAAAGAACGTGCTGAAGGAGGTTTCAAAGGGAAAATGATAAAAAACACAGTGAGGTGAACGAGTAACTGAATCAAACGACAAACTCCATAGCTCATGCGAGAACTAGAAACCTATGTTTTTGGGGTTTTTGAAGGGTTTCTTCCTCAAGTCATGGTCTGAGAGGGAGGAGATGAGGTCGAGACACTTGTGCAAAACTTGATAGTGATCTTTTTCCTCTAACTAACCTGTGAACCGAAAGAAGGCACAAATGAAAGTAAATTGAAGCACAACGAAGATGAACATAACCAAAAAGCTATTTAAACAAATGAACAAGTAAACCAAAAAGCTATTTAAACAAGTAAACAAAACCAAGAAGCTATTTAAGAAAATGAACAATGAAAACTAGGAAACTATGCTAGCATACATGTGTAATAAAGAGGAGCTTTGGCTACTCGGGTAAGGCTCTAACGCAAGAGCTTCAGCCCTCAGAGTTAACTTAGACATGGCTTGAAACAGAACTCCTTCTCATTATGAAAACCATGGATTACAGAACAAACTGTCACAAGTCTTTTCAACTCAGAAATAAAACAGAGTTTTACAATAGAAGTCTTAATCCTATTGAGGTCCTAAACCTCTCTATTTATACATCTAAAGTCTCTAACGACTTCCTTCCCATTAGGGAGGCTTGGCCTCCAACTCAAGAAAAATGATTTGTGTCACTTTCACGTGCTCGGTTGTCTTCTAGTCCTCAAAGTGATGGTTGTGTGCACTTCGAGCTAATGGTGGAACTTTCAAATGGAGGGGTAGTAAATGAGGATGATTTACCTTCTATAATTACTTTCCCTTGTCCCATTCGAGTCTTTACCAAGGTCCTTGCCATATTTCCCCTTTATACCTACATTTTTACTTGCTTTTATCTGTTATTCCTGCATTATATGCAAATTAGACCACAAAGCCAAATATCCAACTCTAAATCATCTCATAAACAAAATATAATGAAAAGTATGCAATAAGTTGTGAGAATAGTCGGTTTGACTAAGCTAGGAGGTGAATTAAGGCCAATTAAGGTCCATATAATTACCCAATGATGAGGTTCATCAGCGTCCGCGATGCTAAGGCAGAGGTGGACATAGTTGAGTTTGAACTCAACATGAAAATAACGTAGCTGGAACTCAAGTCACAACCTTCCACTCTGACTGAAGTCATTGAAAAACACAGGGCTTCCATCAAGGAAGGTATGGCTACCGTGGATATCGTAGTCATGGACTGAATAGCATTGTTTGAACAAGCCATGGAAATGCTAACAACCCTGCAGGAAGACCCTAACCTACAATGATTGAATACAAAGACCCACGAGCTCTCGTAGTAGTACAATGAATTGAGGGCAACGACATGCTCCATTTCTACGGTGTAATGCCTTGCCAAGTTACAGGAGGCAAAGGAACTTCTTGCACAAGTGGAAGCAACACAGAAAAATGAGGCATTCCTTAAGGCACAGTTAGGTCCCTGGTTGGATGAATCCTACTAGTCTCGACCAACACACAGGAAAATTTGGTGAACTTGTAGCTTACATAGCAGAAGATCAAGTGAGCCAATGAAGGACCAACCATAGAGACGCTGGTGGAACAAGTGAAGCAGGCAGTCACGCAGAGTGCGATTGAAGTAGCAGTGGTGCAGGTGTAGCTGGGGATCTCCAAAGCAAGATCACCACACCAACTGAGTGAATCGAGGGTTAGTCATGACCTTTGTGTTGGGGGCTTGTTTGGATGGGGTCCCCTGGGTCAGTTTTGGGACAAAAGCCCAAGTTTGGTGGCAAAAGCCCAAGTTTTGATGTAAAAAGATGTAAAGTCTCCGCAAATTGTGAACACAGAACGCAGAGTTAGTTAAGAGTAAAAAAGGGTTTTTACCCTCAGTCATGTAAATTTGAATTGACTTTTGAGATCTACCCATGCTCTGCAGACCAGGGATTGTATAAATAGGTGTGTCTTAGAGTGTCTAAGGCAGATAGATGTTTTTTCGATGGGTATGAATGAAGAAGTATAGCATAGAGAAGTAAGTCTTAGAGGGGATAAAGGTTGTGCAGTTGAGCGTGCAGAGGCCTAGAGTAGTGTCCTAAACTGAGTGTGCAGACCCCTACAACTGAGTGTGCAGGGAAGTATTGAGTCTGTAAACCTATACTGAAGATCAATAAAGAATATTGTTGTAGAAATTCCTGTGTTTTATATCTTTACTTTTGTTATGTATGATTGTGATATATGTTGTGATAAAATGATGTCTTCATAAAATAACGATGTCTTGATGCACATATTTACTTGATCTATCTTATTATCTGAATGCAATTAATGTTAACTGATTACGTGAAGATCATAAAACTTTCTGTTAAAGTTATCAAACACTTAGGTAGATATGAGTAAATGTTGATATAAGGGTAATATATGGTGCATGTAAGTAGATAATTTTCCTGGTGAATGCAATCAATGTTAATTGATTACGTGAAGATCATAAAACTTTCTGTTAAAGTTATCTAACACTTAGGTAGATATGAGTAAATGTTGATATAAGGGTAATATATGGTGCGTGTAAGTAGATAATTTTCCTGTTCAGGGTCTACAAAAGCTAGTGGTAGACCTTCTAGAGGTCCAGTGTCTGATTAAGGGGAGTTACAATGCCGAGCCTTAAAGGCTTAGACATATGTGCGAAGGTAGATCAAGGTCATAGAAATACATCACACTAATCTCTAGATGCAGAAACTTGGTTCCAACACCCCCCATACTGCTTCGAGTGAGACTTCAGTTCGTGCTATGCGGATTGATGCCAAAAGGTCTAGTAGTGTAGGGATTTGTTTGGTGCAACTAATGTTGAACCTAGGTTAGGACCCCCTAAGCCAACAAGAGGTGCTACAGAGTATTCAAGGTCTGTCAGAGGTGTTGCATATTGTGGAGATGATTCTTAGAGAGTGGGCTACTTGTTGGGACTCTTACAAATCTTGTTTGTTGGCACGTTTTAGGTCAAGCTCACAGAGACACTTGGTAGACATGCTTGATCCACTTGTAGATGTGTCAGAGGCTATTTCATAGGTTTGGAGGCTTGTACAGAAGTTGGAGAAGATGACCCAACAAGTGGAAGAGGTTCAGAGCCGAGAGTTCACTATTTTCCCTTATGCTCTACCCTAGTCATTCCCTTACACACTCATAAGAGCAACTAAAAGGTCCTAATAATTGGGAGACATACCTGTGCGAGCGAATAAAGGTTCAAATCAATTTCATCCATCATAATGCATGCGACTAAGGAATTTTAAGAGATTTTCTCTGCATTCCTCATTTGGAAGAAATCTAGCAAGGAAATTCCTAGAGGCTTCTAGAATAAGTTATAGGAAATGTTTTGAAAAGGTTCTCAAATGATGTGAACTCATTTAGTGCACAAATGGTGGTCTTAGTGGATTGACTTGGTTCAATTTGTGCACCCTTGATCCTAGTCCTAAGGTCAATTTCGCCCTATACATTTTATATACATTACTTTGGAGCTGAGTGATGGTTGGTTGAGTATGAGAGTGAGTTGGAGAAGGTTTCATAGTGGAGGAATGCCTCATAATTGATTGTGAGCATAGATGCTTCAATATGTTAGGGAAATTGCTTCATAGTGAGAAAATATGAAGCATGTTTCAGAATAGATTAGATTTATAGCCGTTGGAATAGATTTTGTGTTGAGAGCATTGTTAATGGATGAGAGTTTTGCTGCTGGTGATTAGTATTCAATTACATGTATATTGAGACACTGTTTGGCTAGTGTTGAGATCATATTATTTATGATGTCTATATTTGATTTGATGATGATATCTTTCCACTCAGAGAATAATTACATGGATGGATTCTTGTTGAGAGGAGTGTCTTAGATCCATTTTGAAAATAGATGAAAGGAGTTCTGCATAGTGTACACGAGCAGTGACTTTATGAGAAAGGAGGAATGATATCAGAGGTTCAACGAAATGAACCGTTTCTCAATCCAATGGTAGTTGGATAGTCCAATTGGAGTTGGGTGAGGATCATTGATCGTGGTGGACTTCAATAGCTGGTAGTCCATAGATCCATGTGTGAACAAAGTCTTCTGAGATGATCCGTAGAATTAAGTCTCCTAGAAAATCGGTGTTTGCATATTGTATATGAGGTCGAGTCTCCATGTTGATGGGATTCAACTAGCTATGTAAAAGACAAATTTCTTTACATATAGAAATTTAGAGTAGAGCAACAACAATAAGGGTAGCTTTTCTCCCATAAGGGTTTCCACCAGAAACCTTGTGTCTTATGTGTGATGATGTGAATGTATGCATTGTTTATTATTTATATTGTTTCTTATGGTTTTCAATTATGCTGATGTGATGCACATGTTTAATGAGTTGCTGCTAATATGTATTGGATTCACGAAGTGAAGTTATTAAAATGAAAAAATTGTATACAAGTCACACTACTAATTAATTTGACCCCCCCCAGTAGTGCTCAAAGTTTTCCAACAATTGGTATCAGAGCAAGGCTCTTGGTTGTAGCTTGATTGCTAGAGAGTAGATCTCGAGTTGTTGGTGAAAATAGTTATATATATATTTATATATATATATATATATATTATATATATATATATATATATATATATATATATATATAATATATATATATATATATATTATAATATATTATATTAATATAGATAATATATATATATATATCTATATTTATTTATTTTTTCAGAATGGTTTTCGTGACTAGTGAAAATTACAAGGTTATGGCACAAAAAATTAAAATCCTAATTATAATCTTGTGGATCTAACATTTCGAGAGTTTTATGTTAAGGTTGTGTTAAGGATCCAATTGCATATAAAATTTTGCAACATGATGCACAAGCTAGATGCATAATCTACAAGAATATTCATGATGATGATATGAAGAAAATAATGGGTTTGAAATGTGTCAAAGTAATGTGGGACAAGAAAGAACCCATATTTGGAGACGGCACCAGAAATAATAAGGAAAATGAGAAGAAGAAGAAGAAGAAGAACGACCCTAAAAAACAAGAAGCTTAGCAACAAGAGTGTCATTCTTCTAGTGCATAAGATTCAACGGATGATGAGAAGAGATCGTAAATAATGAATCCAAAGGTATAACTATTAATTCTTTTATTTTGAGTTACAATTTTGAGGATTCATATTTTGATCATGCTGCTGAGTTTTGTATTCAAGATGAGAATGTTATTAAGGGTCTTAGAGCTGAAATTCTAGACTAACGAATGCATGCAAGGATCAAGAAAAACTATTGAAAATTTGTGATGATAAGGAGGCCAACATCAAGGAAGATATTGTCATCCTAAAGGTTGAAATGGAATAATTTGAAGGAGTTGAGGAAGGCACGATGAAGCAAGACCAAGAAAATGTAAATGAATGTGAGAAATTAGAGGTTGAACTGGTGTCCTTGAGAAAGCAATGAAAAATAGAGAAGAACATGGTGACATTGGATAATTTTCTTCCAAATATCATCATTGGATAAATCTAGGCTTGGATTTAAAAAGGGTAGTCTAGTTTTCTTGTAGGTAAAAACACCAAAGAACAAACCAAGAAAATTGTAGAAAACAATACCAACAACAAAGGTGAGAACCAAGGAAACAAGAAGCATATCCAACAACCAAGTAACAAAAAACAAAACCAGCAATAGAACACCAAGAAGAACCAGCAGTAGAGAAGAAAATATCAAGGGGAACCTACTTGTAGAAAACATTTTGCTCCTAGAGATTATTGTGGTAGCTCCATTAGATTTAAAAGGAAGCAAAGTCCACGTATTCCTTTGATGCATGCGATACATTACTACAACTATCACAAGTTGGGACATGTTGCAACTAACTACTGGAGCAAAATGTATAGATCACATTAGTAAAGATTGCAACAATATAAGCAACCATGGGGATTGGCCAACATGTATAATTATGATTTTTATGGTTATTTTTACTCATGTCACCTATTTGGCCACAAGGCAATATATTGTAGGTCTAACCATTCGAGGAGAGGCACATTTTATGCAAGGTTTAAATCTAGCATGAGCATAAGAATATTTGATCCTCTTGGACATATGGAGTACTATATATGCCATGGTTTTGGCCATATGGCAAGAGATTGATTGTTGCCCCATTGCTCAAGGAAAAAATGTAAAAGGTAGTAAAAAAAAGAGTACCTAGAAAAAAACTAGTGAAGGAAAAGAAGAAGTAGATGAAAGAAGAAAAGAAGCAACCCAAGACCATCTAGAGAAAGAAGGAGAAACAACTCTTCAATTAGTGAAGATAATTCCATCATGCAGTCCATGGTTATTTCATGCATATTCACAGAGGACTGCAGAGCTGATGAGAGGTCCATGACCTCAGGGGGAGTTTATAATAGAGTTTGTATCAACATATGATGAGTTTTCTTCGGCCTCAGGGATATTCAGGTCCATGTCATCAACCTATCTATTGGAGGTATTATGAGGTAAGGGGGAGCTATGAGCGGTATGATATTTTCCTAGATTTCATGAAATTTTCTCATATGATATATGTGTAGCCATGCATATATTGTGATTATTACCTCAGGATGTATAGATATGGCATAGTCTTATGGGCTAATGATGATGTAATAGTCATTATGTATTATTTTTTTGAGTGATTGGTCCATAGGAGGTGATCATATCAACTAAGTATTTCATTGATGTGTTAATGTAATATGATCATGGAGCCATGTAATTTTATTGTATGTATCATTGGGTCATATAACCATGATTCATGAGGTTATGTTATGGTCACATGAGAGTATGTATGAGGATGAACCACGTTAGTTGGTTTGAAATCGACCAAAACTCAATAATGTTATTAATCCAAAAGACAATCTCATTAGGAATTATATTGATTCTAAAACCATGTATGTATCAATGCATATCTCATTTAAGTCATGGTCATGTGGAGTCTTGGTCCATATGGTGCTTCTTTCTTGGTAAGGAAGAAATGTTTGTAGCGGAAGCAATTCATTGCAAGTTGGAGTTGATTTTGGCAATGACATATGTTTAGCCATACATTGTTGGCATTATGATCCTCTTTGAGGTGTTCATGATATGCCTCATGTTATGCTATGAAAGTTTGGGTTCATGGCCTCATGTTGTGTTTAGAGATGCTTGGTGGTTGCTGCTATGTGGTTTCTATGGAGAGTGATGGATGATGCACATGTTCATGTTGTTGCATATACTTGATGCTTCTCATGATTATTATTATGTTTTTTCTCATTGATGTTGCTTGTGGTTGTCTCATTTTGCCATATTTCTTCTTGTTGCTAGAGGTTGTTGGTTGGGATGCTACTCCCATCGTTGACTGGACATATATGTTCCTTTTCTCTTGTATGGAGGCATGGATGATCCTGATATGCATTATATTTCAGCCATATAGAGATGTATTAATCCAACCTTTGTGCTTTAGTTCTTGTTTCCTATTCATATGGAGTTGGCCCTTTGCCATTTATGTCAAAGGGGGAGAGAGAGATGATGATGGTATGGAGTTTGTGTATGGTTTCCATCAATTACAAAAGGGGATATTGTTGCCATTATGGTGTGCATGGATCCAAATAGATGATGTTGGAATAAGTTCATGATGGAAGCTAGCTCAAGTTGGCATTTATGCCAACCCTTGTAACCTTTCCTATGTGCTAATGTTATTCATTATAGTATGGTTGCAACTAGTTGAGTTGACATTTGGATGATTGTTTTGGCAATGATGTCAAAAATATGATGTCACTCATGATGATCAAGTGATGGAATTGGGTTGGTTGATGATGCTACTATAGGTGGATTATGCCGATCTATATGTGATGGAGATAATGATGGCACACTAGTTGAGTTGGAAACTAGGTCTTCATCTAGGTATTCATGATTATGCTCATGGAGATGACTTGTTACAGTATGGTGGCCTTATGTCTAATGATGGATATTGTTTTACGAGATTTACGATTGCGAAACAATTATCTCCCATAGATCAGTGGCTAACCTAGAACAACAGAGAGACAATGAACATAATGGTTTTCCTTAAATAAAATAGATGATGGAGTGAGGTCTACCTAGAATCCTTTGCACACTTCACTACTTCTTTAGCTTGGAGGCTCCAATTCCATCTCTAAATGCCAAAATTAGAACCTACACAGTCAGATAACACAAGCCAAGAAACTATGATATCTATGCAATATCATCTAAGTACTTCATTCAATAGATCAACATAGTATTGAAATATATGAAATAACAACATCACATATAGGAAAAAAATGAATTGTTTGCATTAATATAAATGGAAGGTTATTACAACCGTAAGTAGTAGTTGATATTGTAGAAGATCTCCTCCAAGTTGTTGAATTGTCCTTTCCTAGTCATAATATGCACCTCCAATCATCCTAAATGCATTAGATGATGACCACTCACTACAACAACATAAAGGTATAACCACTGTCCAAAATCCAACCCCCAACCACATAGAAGGATAGGAATATATAGAGAAGTATGGTAAGTTGCGAGTTCTTATCCAATTACCAATCTAGGGTAAGAGATCCACCTTTGATGAAGGGATAGGATCAAAGTATAAGTGGTGAAAACTCCAATGCAGGGAAGGATAGGATCTGAATGTTTTATCCAAGGTAGATAGTTGAAACAAATTCTAGAAACTCCTAGAAGGGGAAGCTTCTAGAATCCTGATCATTCTCCCGGATTTCTAGAACAAACATTGGTGCAAAGGAGATCAACTTGCTGATGAAAAACATAGGCCATAGTGGAGAAAGCTACTGGTGACCAACGCAGGCCATGGAGCACCCGAGTAGGCTTAGGGAGCATTGGTCCTTAATTTGGCTTAGATGAAGCAGTTTAGGGTTGAAACTTTGGGAAATGAAAGGTAGATGCTTAGGTATTTGTGCAAATAGGATGGTGATAAGGGGAATAGGTTGTTGATCGATCCCACTAATAGGCTCACTGATTAGATGTGAAAAAGTGGCCTATAACAAAATGCCCCCTAAAGCGCAAAGTCAGAGATGATGATTGATGACTAAAGTGATTTAGCTTATGACAAGTAGGGATCAAGGAGAAGTGAAAGCTTCATCTGTTGCGATACATTTAAAAATGACATATTTGTTTGTTGAGTGAGGCATACCCATAATCAAATCATAAGCTAAGATACCATGTATAATGATCAAAATATTCATCAACATATGCAACTGATGGACCCATGAATGGATGGTTATCTATATGATCATGGCCATCATACATTGTGATATTTGCATAATCCTGAAATCGCAGCGTGGATGGTGGAAAATAGATTTGGGTCTTCTATCTCATTCACATGACCAATCAATGTATGAGTCTAACCATGTGAATCAATGAGCTAGATTCAAACATGGTAGACACCATATGATTACCTCTCATTGATGTAAGTTGTTAACATACATGAGAGAAACCATCGATGATGATAATGGATCCCAAGGTACTATAGTAAAATTTGTATGGTGTGAATGAATGAGTTGATGTTAACCACCATACAAGACCTTTTGGTCGATGGCCATTGGTATAAACCCATCACCCAAAGAGAAAGGAAACTTGCCATTGATGTATGCAAGAACCAAGGTACCAAGGGCTATTTCTAAGTCAACTTCCTAGATGATATTTTGGTGTCGATAGGAAGTGACCTGTCAGAGGAGGGCCTTGATGTATCCCCCATCAATGACATGACATAGGTATGATGACTAAGACATAATTATCAGTATGATGTTCATATGGAATTGGATCAGGAAAGGAAGACATGAAATGAATGCTTACAAGTATTGTAGTAGAGATAAACTGAATGACTTCTCTTGAACACACCAAAAACACTAAATGTAGTTGGCAGAATTAACCCAAAACTAAAATGGAGGCTCTGAAAAAGGTGTTATAACCAAAACACAAGAGTATTATCCAACCCAACAACCACAAAAGATGAAGCGGAAGAGTTTCATGTTCAAGAGTGACTCACTGCCATTAGCAAAATG
This sequence comes from Pinus taeda, assembly GCA_000404065.3. Taxonomy (NCBI): domain Eukaryota; kingdom Viridiplantae; phylum Streptophyta; class Pinopsida; order Pinales; family Pinaceae; genus Pinus; species Pinus taeda. The sequence continues at coordinate 244,785 of APFE031392032.1, forward strand.
TAATCCCTTGTTTTCCCAATTTCCCCAACCATACTGGTTAATATCTCTTTATTTTTTAACAAGATTGAGAAGGATAACATATGCTTGATTTGTAAGTTCATCCTTCGAATGAATCCCTCTGAGTATATTTAGTGAACCCTGAGAAGGAGTGGTTCGACCTTGTTATGTTCGACAAGTCCATCGCTGTTTGATGTTTTAACAAGTCTAGTGAAGGTAAAACTTGACATCTTTTTCCCATTTAGAGAGTTTGAAAAAGAGGAAAAATAAGAAAACTCTAGATGTCCCTCTTCATAGGTAGTCCCTCAGGTTCGAAACGATAGAAAACAATACCCAAGAGAACCTCTTAGCCATGTTCGACTAAGATGTTCCTTTTCGTAGCTAGTCTATCTCAGTCTGGAAAAGCGTTAAACTTATACTGAGTATATTCCTTTTCATTTAATTTTACAAGTTCGAAAAGACAAGTTCTCGACATTATTTTCATATTTTGTGAGTCTGAAAAGAGATGAAAGAGGACTCCAAGGGGGTTCCTTTTCTGTAGGTTTAGATAGCCCAAAGAAAAGATAAAAGTGTACTTTGTGGTCAAAATAACATGTTCAAACATAATGAAAACCTGTTAACACCTATCAACCTACTTAAAACACCACAAGAAGGATTAAACATACCTCTCTAAAGGAAAAAATGAAGCATATCTAGGTCAAAATACTAAAAATGAATAAAATAATGAGAAAATGAGGATAAATATTAAAAATGACTTGTCATTTTTACCATTTCACATTTTACCTTCAACAACGAGTATTTGGAGCCCTTTTTCCCTTGATCTTCTGTAGCTGATTGCATCCAATCCAGGGAACCATTTCAAGTGTCGTCACTTCCATGTAGGAATTGAAATCTTTCTCTATCTTTCTACAATCCATTTTTGTGTTTTCATGCAAAAATTTTAGGGTTTTGCGTCCCCTAGGGTTCATAAAAAATGCCTTGGGACTAGTGAACCTGCCTTGTGTTGAAGAATGTGTTACACCTAGGTAGAGGAACACTGTAGGTAGAGGTGAAACACTATGGTAAACACTGCTAGGGTGTGTTTACTGCATTTTCCTAAGTTGTCTTTTAGTTTTTCCTCAAATTTTGTCAAGTTTCTTGCATGGGAAAGATCCTAGTGGATTCCTTGTTGATGTTTCAGGTACCCATTAGCACAACATTGCATGCATCCAGAGAGAAAGAGAACACGAGGAACAATATTTAAATGCGTCAAATGACTCTACTACCATCCAGGTGCTCAGAAAATGTGGGTTATTGAAATGATTCTAGCTTCATGGTATTAGGAAACACATGGAGTTATTAAAGTACCTTGTCAATTCATGGGATATTTAGGCACATGCTTTTAGGTTTGGGGAGAATCTTCTCGAGATACAAGTAGAGGATATTTACATTTTGACAAGATTGTAAAAGCAAGGTGCCCCCGTCTTTCTTCTAGGTGTAATAAGTGGCAGTGAGATGGTGAAAGACTATATCACTACATATTACAGACCTCAAGCTCTTCCTACAATGGATGGAAATATTAGCATAAATGATGTAACCCAATTTCCAATGAGAATGATCTTGTTCATTATCACAATATTTACAAGTAGCTCAATACTACATGTAGCAAGCAAATCATACATGCAGTATGGGATAGGGTGTCTAGAGCTGAAATTATTCAACTGGAGTGAGGGTGCCTTGGTCAATTTCAAGGAACAACTTACTAAAGCAAAGGAGGGGAAGTTGAATAACTTCAGCTATGGAATGATCTTAGTCTCATTTTATCTAGAGTGGGTACCACTATTGCAGCCTCAACAGATTGTACTTGAGCCCATCAATTTGAGGACCCTACAAATGAGGAATTGGGTAGACCATATGATTTGACATGTAGGCCATCAACGATCAACTTTTAACCAACCTTATTTATATGGCTATGCATGAATTTCATCATTATGGATGATTATCCTTACGTAGGGATGGATTTACATGATGAACTTGAGCTCAAGTTTCCAGAGGGTGAGAAATGTGATAATTCAGGTAAGATTCTTCGACCATTAAGTTTTTGAAAGTTTTACGATCTTTTTATTTTTATTTTTAATATTCTCAAGACTAAACTATTTGATGTTTTCATGTAGACATGGGACTTGTTGAAGCAGTAGGTGCTACATATCTCCATCGCCGAAAGAGACAACCATAGGAGGACGTAGTGAGACCAATATAGGTTGTGGTGGTAGGACATGATGCACTATGAGATCCAAATGTAGCAGAGATCCTATTAGAGGTGGATTTCCACATGGAAGGACTGATACATGAGATTGATGAGATTGTGGTTGAGTAGCTTCCATTGTGACATCAATGACGCACAATCAGAGTGCCTAGTCATATTGGTCGATTACTGTGCAAGATAGTTCATGTAGTATCGTTTTATCATGAACACTACTGATTCTGTCTAGTTAGATGTTATGCATGTAGTTTTTATATGGACGATGTAGCCATATGTGCCTTGGGGCACACATTTTGTAAAACCAAACTTTATATCTATAAATCTCTCTCTCTCTCTCTCTCTCTCTCTCTCTCTCTCTCTTCTCTCTCTCTCTCTGTGTGTGTGTATATATATATATATATATATATATATATATTTATATTATATATATATATATATATATATTATAATCAGTGTTTCCTAGTTGCCTATTCTACTTTCAATATGATATGATAAGAATTTAAAGTTATTTACATTATTTGCAAATGTTTATCTAAAACAAAATTAGCTAGGGAATATGCTGATGTGTTCAAATTTCTAGAAATATGTTCATAATATATGAAATCAAAATGTATTTCCAAAATATTCTCTCAAAACCATGCGAAGAATGGCAAAATTTCTCATAGAATAAATATGCATGAGTTGTAGTACTATGAGATGTGAGTCAAGCCTGATGACTACATGATGGATACCATATGAAATAGCATCAGAAGGTAGCTCAAACACTGTGCTATACTGAGAAATGTTATTAGTCAGGCTACTAATGAAAATCCCTTGCATACTCACAAACTCGCCATCTGAAGAAAAGATAGCCCGCATAGCGGAGGATAGGTTCCGAGTACTACGGCTAGCACCTTTAGCATAACCAATATGCGGTTTGAGAGAGGTTGATGTTTGCGATGCAAAAGTAAAAAGAATCAACAAAAACCAGGGGAAACTCTTAAAAAACACACTACAAACACTCTCAACACACATATACATAGTTTGTACATAGTGTACTATGCATGGGATCAAGCATACTATTTTTTGAGGTACAAACCATTTGTAAGATGTGCCAAAGGAAGTCCATCAAGAAATACTAACTTATAAGCCCATTTTGCAAGGACTCACTTGAAAATATATTGGCCCGACCACAAAGGATGTAACTTTCATCGACCTAACTTGTTTGCCTTCTCATCATATAAGAGAACGAGATCTCTTTCCAAGAATTTTCTAGGCTTGACACTTTTGTCATATTACACTTTGATGCGTATTTTATGGGCTCAGTGGATAACGTGGCATCGTGTTGGGTTTCATCCAAATGAGTCAGATGTAAAATAAGTTCCTCCTTTGGGGAAATAGCAGGAAGAAGTTCAATAACTAGTTTCAACAATGGAATTTCACATTCGATAGGGAGGATCACTTCCAGACCCGTTGACAATGCTGGATCTACCAAAATTCAGGGGATATCCCCTATATGAAATCCCAACTAGACCTCACACCATATGGTGTATGAGTCCCATCAGGTATGATGACCCGATTTCCATATAATTAGATATTTTCCTCACCTCTTGTTGTTCAACACATGAGAGTGTTACATTGGCACCTTAGAAAAGAAGGGTGAGTGTTCTTAGTGAGTGTGTAACGTAACTATGTCTAGTTTCTCTTACTACAAAAGGGGGGGAAATTGAGACTCCAAGTGAGAGGTAATATTACCACCCAGGAAGAGACATACACAAACCAAGAAATTCTATCCAACCTCCAGTGGAATAGTCCACAATGGATGTGGTAGTCATTAAAACTAAAGTACAGGGAGAGATCCATCCACCATCCAACAAAATAGTCCACAATGGACGTGACAATAATTATAACTAGTAGACAAGAAAGGTTTGTCTAGTTTCTCGTAGAGTAGTCCACAAAGATGAGATAATCGTGATAAGCAATACAACACATTCGGACAAGGTAAGCACTAAAACAATCAAAAGAGTTCAACCATTTCAATACGTATGAAACAAACATGAATTACAAATTCTCAAAGAATAGTCTTACAAACTTCCACAAGTCATTCATGGAAACGTGCTAGCCCGAACAGGCTTCTGTATTAATAAAAAGTTCCAAGACACATATTTACATCATATATCACTAGTCCCAGTAGTGAGACAATGGAGCCACTCCTTGCTCCTCAGAGAATTGACTGAAACTCTCTATGATTTGTTGAAGGATCCAAGGTGAAAATTCTTTTCTCATACAATGAGGGAGGTATATATAACCAAGGGTGATGCTTGAACCTTGTGACTCTTAGACTACCCTCATGATTGTTGAACTGCCTATGAATTTTCAATTGACATGACTCTTCATATTCATGTATGTCCATTGGACTTCCACTTTACATTACATTTTATTTACAAAAGATATGTCATATAATAGTGATGTGACCTTTGACAACTCATGACACAACTTGACATGACACTGCTGACATTGACTAGCTTGCTGAGGTGGTAGGTCAAGATGTTTCTATTGCTGAGTGATAGATGTGTTGTTGGATGTGATCTCTCTTCTCCTCCACATAGCTTGTTGATGCAGGGTTTTCAATGATCTTTGGTCTTTAAAGGTGGTTGCATGCATGTGATCCCTTTGCTTGTTCTTGATAAGCTTCTTTGTTCATCTAGTTGTAAGTGAGTCTTCTAGCATGTTATCTCCTTCTTCATTTGCTTCATCGTCTCACCACAATCTAACAGTGTACCTATGCCTAAAATTCACTCATGATAGGAAAACATGAAATCTAAAATCCTCCTAGTCTAATATGATGCATTGTTATCCATGGATTGAGCCCATGATAGGTGACAAGATGGGAAGAGGATCTAGCATCTACACATTGCATAATTCTAGGTGACAAGGAGGGAGACTGGCTACTGAGACTGCATAGAGCAAAACTCAGGATTGGCTAAGGAAGTCCTAAACATAGTCTTCATTGTTGGGAAAAATTACACAGGGGCCACTCGGAGACAGGATTGTGCAGTTGAGACCATTAGTGGTTGCTACAAGGTGGGACCGTAGAAGGCAAGCGTGTACAGTTTCCAAAGGCAAGGCAAGACTTGGTAGCAGAGGGACCTAGGAGGACAAATTTGCATATTTTTTGGGCTTAGTGAGTCCTAGATGATGAAGGAAACTGTGAGAATTTTCTACATAGTTATGGGAGGCAAGACAGGTTTGGGTCTCTATGCATTGCAGAGTTCTAGTAGGAAGGGAGGAATCTTGATGACTAATCTTGTGAAATGTGTAGTTCAGGTGAGGCTTAAAGAAGCTACTACACAATTCTGGGTAGGAAGCAGTCTTCTCAGCTTTGGAATTGCACAGTGCAACTTCCCTGGGGGATAGCGACTGTGCACCACACATTTCTAGATAGCAGGGTTGCATCACTAAGGGATGATACTATGCAGTGCATAGTTAAATCGGTTGTCTGGTGAAAGAGAGTTTCTTGGTCGAGAGGACTTTCATAAAAATGGCTAAGTGTGGGAGGAAAGTGAACTTGGGAAGAACTTGAAGCTGTGATCACACACTTATCATATTCCGACAACATGACAACATAGACCCTCAGAATGAAAAGACAAAGCATTACCCTCTGTGAGATCGTCTAGAACAAAAAGCGATAAATGCAACACTTGAGATAGATCCCAGGATGACCGTGACAACACTTATGAGACAATGCTTAAAAATTTGTGTATGAGTACGATTGATGTTTACATATCTAGGATAACTCAAACACATAAAGAAAAACTGTCAAACTCACTAGAAAAGGACAAAAAGTGTGATAAAGAACTCCAACATGCCAAAATATGGCAGTTGATAAAAAAAACAAAAGAGGTGAATATACTTTGAGGAGGCTCATGAAATGAGCTCGAGTGCTTGCAACAATAAAGGGAAATACCAAGGAAGGCTCTAAAATTTGAGTGCGAGTCAAAATTTTGGAGGGTGTTGTAGTCACTACAACACTTGGTGACACATTGTTTGAATACCAACTTCTCTATCTTGGCTCATTTTTAGTGCAGGGCCTTGGTCCTTTGGGGAGTATTGATTCACTGTGCATTATACCTTCTCAATTGAACACAAAATAAGATTCAACCACATTAGAGTGTTTCGAATTGGGAAGGTTAGTTTAGCTCATGAGATTATGATTTCCAGAGTATAGTTTTCATCTCTGGTGTTGCTTGGCTCCGAGCAGGCCTGGAAAGTACCCTGGCAGAGTCACATAGGAAAAAAGGGTTACTCCAGTACCAGTGAGCCTAGACAATACCTTGATGTAGTTTCCTACTTCACCTCTTTGCGTAGGAAGCCTTTCTCTTCTTTCGCCTTTGTTATTTTAAAAGAGAACTGCGAATCAGAACTTATTTATTTTTTGGGTGGAAGAGGGATACTAACTTATTGAGAGAAGCAGAGGTTGTTCATCTAGAGAAGCATATAAATACCTCTGATTTAGATTTTCTCATTTATATTTCCCCCTTATTCATTTGTACTAGTTGGATAAGCTTGAAAACACAAAAGTAGAAAGTTGAGTACAGGCACGAGGCTCCTAGACTAGACATAGGTTCATTTTTGGACCAAAAATCTTCTTACCTATGGATCAGATTTTCTATCTAGACTTCATCAACCAAAATTTACAACCAAATATAAGGAAGATGGACACAGGATTGGCCAAGAGCTGCAATGTCATAAGACTCTTTGAACTTCAGCTGCACACACACTTGGAAGCTGGAACAAAGTAAGGCACAACACTTATTTACACAATAAAAACAACAGAAAACCAATGGAAAACAAAACAACAAACAATAAAAAGGACTATGTACATAATGTGGGGCCTGACCCTAGATTTGTTTGAAAAAGCAATTTTGAGTCTTGGTCATTGATAGAGAAAGAATCAATCTTCCTATCAAGTGATTAAATATGATACTTGTATTGGCCAAGATTCTCGTGGATAGTGTAAGGACCAATCCACAAGGATTGAAACTTAGTGTGCTTGCCTTTATCTTTGTGGATTTGTCCCACTTTAAGACTAAGTCACCCACAAATTTAAGACTAAGTTACCCACATTGAAGATAGTCTTCCCCGCAGACTTTCTGCCAAGCCATCTCTTGATATGGTTATGATGGAGTGAAAATTTTTCTTTTTCTTTCAGCCTTTCTCTTGTAACTTGTGTAGAGTGTCCATCCTATGCTACACTAAAAGACATGTCTTGCCCTAGGATTCTTGGGATGACTAGAGAGTAGTTAAGTAAATGTTCGATGGGAGGATGGATTCCTTTCTAAACACTAGGAAGTAAGGGGAATTATTTAGAGAAGGATTAGATGTGACTCGGGAAGCCCATAAAGCATTCACTAGAGGAGAGTGTCAGTTTCACTACTAAGATAATATGGTATTTTTGATGATGAAAATGAGGTTCTTATTTGTGGATTTAGAAATACCATTCCCCTGTGGATAATAGTTCGTAGAATGCTAAAAGAAAATACCATTTTTCAATTCAAACTCATAAACCCATAATGAAGAAAATTACGTTGCATTTTCTAAAACAAGTGACATAGGAACACCAAACTTGGAAATGATATTCGACTCTAGGAAGCTGATGAATTCCTAATCGTTCAATTGTTTCAGTGGAACTGCCTCTTTCCACAACATGAAATAATATGTAGTATTCAAAAAATAGTGGTTGTGCTTTGATGAAAATTTCCCCAATGATATCCAAGCCTCACTGTTGGAATGGTTCTTCCACTGCAACAAACTGTAATGGGGTTGCTGACTTCCAATTTCTACTGGCACACTTTTGACATATTGGACAGTTGTTGGCATAGGCATGCACATCCTTGAATAATGTAGGCCAGTAGAAACCATATCGCATGACCTTGTCTGTTGTGGTCTTACCCACAAAGTGTCCCATGGATGCCTTATCATGGAGATCATGTAGAACCTTATCTAAACCTTCACTCTCTAGGAACCTACAAAATACACCATTATGGTGTTTTCTACATATCACCCGATGCACCAGTTGGTATGATAATGCTTTGAGTCGAAGCGCTCTCTTATGCTGCATAGAAAAATGAGAGGGCATAGTGCCATGCTGAAGGTACGGGCGCACATCTTCATACCAAGAGTTTTTGTCTGAAGTGGGAGAGGCTCACCCAATATTGTACATTTCTATTTATTGCTCCCAGCTTGTGAGCTCTTCTTCTTCCTATTGTGCAAGAATTGCTTCAACTGCTAACTTACAAATACCATGCCCCTTGATGATGTGAACTGGTTTAATGTCAAGATCATATTCTTGTAACCTGGTCATCCAATTCGCCCTTCTCTCACCTAGCTCTTAGTGAACAAGAAATGATCTAACTGCTGGGTGTGGAATGTTAGCTTGATGGGGCCTGACTCAGGTTCAACTTTATCTATGCCAATCAACGAAACCCTAAATTTTGGCCCTTTTAGCAACAACCTATGTATCAGGGGCTTCAATCTCACCCAAAGTAGTATTGGGGGATGAGAGAACTAGGTTTCTGCATCCAGAGGCCTGTGTGATGGGTTCCTGCAATCCTTATGGCTTAGATCTACCTTCGTGCACTTTTAACCCTTCCGAACATATAATTAATGTAATTATCTTTAAATAACTTCCAGATCTTTGCGAATATTCAAATTATAATTATCATGCATAAATATTATAGGTCTACTAGTTTTGTGTAGTAAATAAGCATTAATTCGTATAAATCATAACATAGAGCGAAGATACATAAACTTTACAGAAGTAATAAATAAGGCACAGATGCATCAGAATTGACTCAAAACAGTATTTATTAAGTATAATCTTTCAATTACAAACATCTTTTCCCTACGCACTCAGCTGCAAGGGCCTGTGCACTCAGCCTGTGGCCTTACCAAGGTCTTTGCACACTTAGCTGCAGGAGCCTCACCCTTTTGCCTAAGTAAAGGAAATAGGCCTTTCCTACCCTAGCACCTTTCCCTTACAATTATTCTTCACAAAAATTTACTTCTTTAGACCCGTTGTGACTCATTTATATATAGAATTTTGCTTACAATACCATGGTTCGTGGACCATGGGAAGGTCTCAAAAACCTCCTATCACCTACCCACCTAAGGGACTAGAGACCCTTTGACTCATACTAGCTTTGTGCTCCACTTCCACATTTCACAGAGACTTTACATTCTTTCAAAACTACATTACAAAATTTAAGCAAAATTTGACCAAAATGAAATTTGCGGCTTCTAGTAAGTCAACACCCTGTGGAGGGAATTGGCTATCTTCTAGCAACATCCATATGACTAGGGAAATAAAAAATAGTAGCCAAGCATAATGGAATGGCTTGCCATCATCTTGCACTTCACGACAATTGAGAAAAAGTTCTTTAAAAAGGTATTGCGTCCAATTTTACTACATTCCCTTAGTACATTGGTCTACAGGTGAAATTACTGGTGCTGGAACCTTGTCTGCGTGACACTTCCTCATGACCTTACAAGCCAATATCTATGCAGAAAACTACACCACCTAGTCTATGATAGAGCAGATGGACTAACCATGTGGCTTATTTACTAAGCCGAACTCGCTCTTCATTTTGTCTACGAGTTGCTTTTCCTTGGTCTTTCCTCCAAAATCCTCGGCTGGATCCACCCCTTGGTATGGAAACATTGTGATGCAGTGGATTTTCATATCTATAATTGGGATGGGTTCTCCCAGCTAGAGACACCCATCATGAACCAACATGATAAATTGTCCCACATAGACTATGTTGATGGTTTTCTTTCTAAAATGTGGCATGTACAACATATTCAACAATCTTGCTTTTTCAACTCTCGCGACCCATTTCATTACCTCCAGGTGCGACCAGTCTCCTCATAGTAGATATTTGTCAAATACTTATTTGGTGCCAACTGGGGGAATTTCTCATGATCCACTAGATCCCAATATTCCATTTTAAGCACAGGAATGTGCCATAAGAGCGCGCCTTCAAATACTACCTTCCCCCATAGCAGTGGCGTAGGAACCATAAACTTGCCAGTATTTGGATCTTTCAGGACTTTTTCTTTACCTTGTCACGGTGGGATATACTTCGGGAGCTGAGTCATAGGCTTGCCCTCTTTAGCTTCCATCTCCTTCAATTCCTCCACGATGCTTTTCTTCATCAAGATCCAGGGGTTCATGCATTTGCTTGGACTTATCCATGTGCCCATTTTGGTAGATCTCTTGGGGATTTTTCCTCGGTGATTAGTGCACTAAAACTTGTTGTGTTTTCTTTTGTTTCTTCTTGGTAGTAGATGACTTAGGCCTAGGCAACCTTAACACTGTAGGTAAAAAGGGTGTTTCTTCCATTTCTTGTGTGACTTCAGGGGATTCGACTTTAGAGTTACCGACTTTAGAACTGGTGGCTTCTGTGGGGTTAGTGGCTGCCATTCTCTACAAGAAAGCCTCACGGAATGATTTAGGCATGTTAGATAACCCTAGATGTAAGAAAAGATATTCCCAATTAGATCAGTTCATATACTTAAGGCACAAAAGGTCACAAGCAATTTTTAGAGAGAAAAGTGTTCTAATGCAGGGCAACATGCTAATTTATAGGCGATTTCAAATTCAAATATGATGGTTCCAAATTTATATCATAAATGCATCTTTGGTGGAAGATTTCCAAAGATTTGCGCTATAAATGCAACCTACCTTATCCTTCTAACGAATATGTTGGTGAACCAACGCCCTCACCTTTTTCCAAGCCTATATGAGTAATATATATTTGTTGCAAAGTTGAAGGCTAATTTCCACAAAGTTTATATATAGGCTCGCAGATACACAAAGAAGAACTAGAATCCCCTACCATATTTAGTAATAGAGGATGACCTCCTAGCACAGGTACAACAGTGGCTAGCCGAATGGATGTCTGCGCTGGAGATAGAGGCACAAGATAGTCTGAACGAGGAGGACACATCACAACAAAAGGAAGTGAGTAGGAAGGATAAGGATAAGGATTAGGATGAGCACGATTCCACCAAGGAAGCCAGATGAAAAGCTAGTCAAAGAGTCAAAGGATAAGAAGTATGGAACCTTCACACCGTTATTTCCAGAGTCAATTCAATTTTTTGGATAAATCCTTGGGAAAATTCCATAGCTGAATTTTGCAGACTATGATTTTAATGACATGAATAAGTAACCACAGTTTGCACCAGACATATACTTGAAACATGTGCACTACCCTGAGAGTGGTGTGATGAGGTTAGAACCATAGTACTGGGTGGCTAGATTGGTGCATTTGGTATTATTGAACATGTTTGATGTGCCACACTTTGACAAAAGTCCAGGGAGCACAACCTGCGTGAGACAGTGACTCATTCTGGCACACGATGGATGAATGCGGATGGGGAAGAGGATCCCTATAGACCAAATTCTCATATGGAGAATCAAATATTGTCGTATGAAGGGAAAAACCCTATAGAATAATTTGTTGGGAAAGATCAGGATATAGCAATAACTGAGAACATGAAGAAGAAGTTTGGACTTACAAAAGGGGAATCGAGGGTATGACATCAACTCTATAAGTGACTTGGGAATTCACTTCGCAACACACATATTGGCTGGGAATATCATGAGGAAGTGTTGGGTTATTGAAGTCCCTACATCGATGGTTTCATTAGCTGTGCATTATGTTGATGGGGTTTAGTACAACTAGGCCACATACTTATGCCAAGAGCCTTAGCACGATTTCCCTGAGGTCCAGGAGAAAGGTACTACATTTTGTTACACATGGATAATTTTGATAATTGAAATGCTAGCATGGAAAGAGCTGGAGGATTCATCATTCCCTCTAGTAGCCTCAGATGTTTGTGAAGCCACACGATATGCCTTGTTGTGGTATACCACTAAACCGTCATGAGCACAAGAGAAAATGATATTTTTTATGTTATATCACATGGAAATACATATGTTAGTGAACCAACACCCTCACCTTTCATCAATCCTATATGAGCAATATAGATTTGTTGCAAAGTTGAAGGCTAATTTCCATAAAGTTTATATATAGGTTCGCAAAGATGCAAAGAGGAATTAGAATCCCATGCCATATTTAGTAATAGAAGATGACCTCCTAGCACAGGTACAACAGTGGCCAGCCAAATGGATGACTATGTTGGAGATAGGGGCACAAGATAGCTTGAAAGATGAGGATACATTGCAAAACAAGGAAGCGAGGAGGAAGGAAAAGGATAAGGATTAGGATGAGCATAAGTCAGAAGAAGAGGAGCAACACGATGAGGGTCACAAGGATCATCCTAAACATGATGAGTAGAACAAAGAGTTTGAAAGGACATAGACAGACCTAGCTATCACAGAGAAGAGGAAGGAAGGTGTCGAAGCTGCCACAAGAATAAAAAAGAAATAGAAGGCACACTGAATAAAGGATATAATGCCAGTGGTCCTTACTGATGGGTACTTAGAGAATATTGGGGATAGAATTCAGGAGGCAACAACAAAATCATGAAACAAGTTAGAAGATCACTATGGCACACTTCTAAAAGGTGTGTAGGAGTGCATAAAAAACATAAGATACTAGCACAAACAATTAGAAAACCAACACAAGTAGTGGATTATATTGGAGAAGAAAGGTGAGCATAGCCTACACTTACAGCACCGATAACACTAATACCTATGGAAGCCCTACAATTTGACTCTTCTGAGGTACAGTAGCAGGCTAAAGAATGGAGGTATGTCAACATGAAAATCACAAAAATTCCATTGCAGAGATTACACAAGCTGCATTTGTAGATTATAGATGAGATGAATCTACATGAATAACACAATTGAAAGTGGAAAATTTAGGTAGAGAAAGAGTGAGCTTCACTGTAGTAGAAGCTCGACCAAGTGATCCAGGAAAGGGATAATGTAGTTCAGTAGCAATAGAAGCTGAAGGAAGTGGTTGAAGAAACATGTCAAGAGAGTCGAGATGTTGATGTCCAAGAAGAAGAGCTAGTAGATGACAAGGTTGCGAAGCTTGACCTTGCAATGAAAGGATATAAGGATTAAATTGTCAAAGTACAATTTTCAAATGAGATGAAGATCAATGAGCTACAAATGAGGCTACAACCAACCACACCACAAGAAGTGTGAGAGGAGAGGGAAGCTGACCTATAGGCTACAATGGTTAGCATCTCCACAAGAGTGGTAGATTGTGGGAAGTTGTTGTATGAGAGTTTATAGATTTGGACTTCACTGCAAAAAGATGGAAATGTGTATAACTTGAATAAGAAATTTAGTAGAAGTAGTAGCATCTAGAAGAGATTAAGACAACTGCAAATACCTTCCCAATCTCACAGAATATCATCAATATCAGTGACGAAAACTCCCTTTAGAAGAAGATATTAGAAATGAGGAAGGAAGAGAAGGTTTTGACAGAGAGAACTCAACCATGGTAGGATGAGGTTCTTGAGCTTTCCCAAACAATGGATGATAAGCTTCAAGAGATTTGAAAAAGGGAGACAAGAATGATGCAGAAGGCTACACAACTTGTGATAGAGGCACTACTAAAGGAAGTGTGCAACTAAGAGAAGCAGGTCACAAACATTCTGCAACATTTCAACAGTTCCTATAACAACATTGCAGCAAAGATTAGAGGAAAATCAGCTAAGTGACTCAGGACGAGTCACATGTGAGTGTTGGGGGCTTATTCAGGGCCTGTTGGGTGTAGCCCAAATTGGACTATATTTTTGCAAAGACTTTGCATTTTGTGGGGCAGAGCATGAAATGGAGCGCAAAGTGTACCATGCATTGGATTAGTGAAGCATGAAGTGGACCGCGCAATGGAACATTGTAAATATAACAAATGGTTTAAGTGGTTTGGGGGTGGTCAAAGCCCTCCATTTTTGTAAAAGAACATGATTTTGTAAAGAACAAATGGGCTTTTGGGCCATAGTTACTTGTTTTAGGGAGTCCATGGTATTTTGATGATGTAACCCCTCAATGTAATAGTATATATAGGGTAAAATAATAAGAAGAGAATCATCCTATCTATATTTAGATCCAAATCATGTGTTATGGTCGAATTATTGTGACTTGTAGTTTTGCAATGAAGGAGAGGTTCTGCAGTTGAGTGCGCAAAGGCTTGAGTCTGTAGTTGAGTGCATAGACGACATGCAGCTTAGTGTGTAGGCCAATAACTATTTGTTGTAAAAATATTCATTATATTAAGCAACAGTTCTTGTCGACGTAGCCCCACATTGGTGTGAACCATGGTAATTTGGTGTCTTCATGTGTATCTTCAATTACTATTTGTTTTAGAGTTACACTTATTACTGTTGCATTTGATTTCAACACAATGATGGTTTATGGTTTTATATGATATGCTCAAGTGAGTAATGTAGTGTGGTGAAGTGATTTATGAATGTAAAGAATAAAATAACATAATAATACCACATATCCACATCCTTCAAGGCTACAGAAACTTGGTGCTGCATCCTCCCATAACCACTTCAGGTAAGATTATGATCTGCATGTAGGTCATTGCAGAAAAGGCCAGTGATTGAGGATTTTTTTGGTATGAAGTATACATCGAACCTGGCTCAGCCCAAACCAAGCCAACAATTTAAACTTGAAAAATCCCTGAAGAAATATGGATTCATAATGGAATTTTACAAAATAGCTTTCCACATTATCAAGTCTAACCTCTTAAGGATGATAAACTTTCTTCATTTGTGAGTTTGGTGGGTGGCGACATTAACTCTATATTTATTACTTTATTATGAAAAGAGTTAAGGAATTCTTATTTCCCTAGAATTAAAATTATTTTCCTTTGTATGTGTAATGTAAAAAATTTTCTAGGATAAAAGCTAATCGCTTAAAGCCCCTACTCCAGAAGATCATTTCTGAGAACCGGGGAGGATTTTGGGGGAACCAACAAATCTTGGATAACATAATCTTGGTGCGAGAAGAAACATATTCCAATAGAAATATGAACAAAAAATCAATGTCCGTAAATATGGAAAAGGATAATTCTTTTTATCATGGCATACACAACTTCTAGTTTGATGTTCTTCAAAAATTTGAAATTGAAAAAAGTATAGTTAGGTAGATCTTAGTTTGTATTGGAAATCCCTCAATGTCCCCACTAGTCAACGGTAGAATACTAGGGTTAGAATTTAAATCCATAAGAGGCATTAATAAATGATATCCTTTATATCCTCTTCTCTACATTTCATTGGCTGAACCATTAAGTGACAAACTTGAACAGGAGAGGTTATCAATATAGATTGCATATAGTGATCTAGAGATGGATCCAAAGGCATTAAGAACATCCAATTCATGGATAATACATTTATTTTAAGAGGATATTCAATAATTAAAAATTATAGAATTAAAATAGTTCTCCAAGGATTTTTAAATGCATAGGTAGGACAAGCTAATTTAGACAATATCTATTTATGTACATAGAATATCAATAGCCAATCTCAGGTAGCAATTCATATAATTTTTCACTTCCCAATTCAAGAAGTTTTTCTTCTTTTAACTATATAGGAATCCCTACTTGTACCAAGCCTTTCCCCAAACCTTATTTACTTTCTCTTCTCACTGAAACTAAACAGAATATTATAATCAGGTGCATAACAGTTAAATCCTACCAGAAGACTATTTTTTTTTAAATCCATCTTTTTTTACCTCCCTATATTTCAAGTATTTTCCTTTTTTCCCTTGACAACATTTAGGAATGCAATAATACAAAAAATTCATATCTTCTTATATCAAAGAGGATAAAGAAATATAAAAAAGTACTAATAATTTGGTAAATTGGGTAGTGTTGTGCACTTGAAAGAGTCATGGATGTCCGAGAATAAGATATCCATCTTTGATGAATCTTACATTTGAGGCCAATCTCCTTTTTCACCTAATCATTTAGAAAAATCATTGGTTAAAGAAATTTATCCACAAAAATATCTTTTTGAGGATGGAGAAATTCTATTTAGAGTCCGTCCATTAGGCTTGAGGAGGTTAAAAAATATAGATAATTTTAATAGAAATCCATCCTTTCATTAGATCCAAGATCATTTGGATCCTAGACTATCGTTCACAAATTAACTTATGGGATGAAATTATTCTTCATTTCCTTCCTTTGCGACTTAAGAAAAATATTTTTCCTCTCAAAGTTTGAATGGAAAAATATTTTGAACATCTCAACCTCAACTCACAATGGGGAATCGATTGAATGGAATATTTGAAATATCCCATCATCTTCATACATTATCCTACCTCATGCTTTCCAATCATGCACATTGCGTATCGAGTCATATGAATCAAGAATATTAAAGGGGATGGGGAAATTTAAGATACTCCATGCAAAAAGGAAAATAATCACTCCTCTTTTTTGAATGACTTCCGAGTCCTTGAGAAAAGAGGGTGTTGTATTGGATAGGAAGGTGTTGGTGATATTCCACAAGTTTACATGCAACATGATCATAATAATTATGGAATATCCCTTATACCTTTTTCATTATATATGCTTCACTAACACTTATATAATTAACTCCTCTTTATATTCAAAGCACACAAGACTAGACCCTAAAATGAATCTTCTTGTCTCTCCCTCGCCATCCATGTCATGCATGGTAATTTCATGGATTTTGGCTTATTTTTGTGATAGCTAGAATGGAGGTCATTATTTTTCTAAGTAAGGTTAATCTATTAATATGGTACAAAAACGGGAATTATAGTGAGGCTTGGCCTCAGAATGGAGATCATTATTACAGTCACTATTTAAATCCAATAATATTTGAAGAGGATTATTTGGGAACTTATCATTCTCTTGGCCATTTTTTTGGGGGGGAAAGGAGAAAATCCTCAACCATGCCCTACTTCCATGCTTTCTCCTCAGTTTCTTTTCTTGAGGGAAGTCTTTAGACAATTGTGAATTTGAGATTCATTCCGAAGGGTTAGGGTTCTTCACCAAAATGTCCCATCATCTTATAAAAACAAATATGGTAGTGTTTTAGAAAGGAAGAAGCAATGGGTCACATGCAAGAGGAAACTAACCAACTCCATTTCCACCAAGCCCAATTGGCATCCAAATGGGCCTCCACCATGGAAATTCAAATAAGTTGGAGGAAACAAATACACAAGCTAGATGGACGATGAGATAAATGCACTAAAGTATCAAATAGAATATTTAAATTTTAGAGGAAAACAAGCTCCCTAGACTTTATCGTCATTAACACTATTAGTTAGCACCTCCGCAACAACACTAAACTTAAATGTAGCCCCTCAACCAGCTCCATCCTCAAGTTTGGTTAGAAAATTTTCATGGTAGCCTCATATGCAAGTAAAGATATATCAAATTTTAGGAATATTCTAACTAGTATACATAATTAAGAAAAAATAATATGATGTATTCAAGTTGCTATTTTAAAAAAAGATAGGCCTTTCCCTCTAATAGAAAAATTTAGTGTGAGGGAAATTTTGGATATAATTATGAATTTTTGCTAAGAATAGGACATAAATTTATAGTAAGATAAATTTATGAATTATTTTTAAAAAGAATAATTTTATTTCAAGTTATTCCAAAATAATATTACAAGCCCATTACTATCTGGCGAAATCTTATTAGTCCTTGCCATGGCAACACTCTAGCAATGGATTTTCCTTTTGACCACTAATAGTTTAACATTGACCAATCTAAGTTATAATGTTTAACTTTGAAAAAATATATATTTATAAATACTATTCAAAAAAATATTTTTCAAATATTTGATTGGACCATAAATTTGAAGGTCTTATTGTAGCTTTGTGCCATGTGGATAGCAATTTCGTTTGCCATAATTCTTGATGTAGTTGCAATATTTATGCCATGATTTCTAAATATTTATGCAATGATTTTTCATTTTTAAATTATTAAAATCCTTCAAAATGGTTCATGCTTCGCTTAGTACGTAATTAACTTTTCTTTCTACTTTATATGTCAATTTGTTTTTTTTCTAAAAGCATAACATACACTTAAGTGGCATTGACTAAACTTCCCTAAAACACTTGTTGTTTTATGTTTTAATTTGTTTCATTGGAATTTAGCGATATATTTTTGTGATATTGATATTTTTTGTTATTTAAAATATTTTTCGAATGCATATAAAGATGCAAAAATTAATTTGTATATATTTAACATCTCAAATTTTCTATTCGAATACACATTCAAAAATTTAGCTGAGATTGCCCACAAAATTTGAAATGATGGTAGATGTTATTGTTATAATAAATAACCAATTGGTTGGCCCCACCTACTTAGCCTAACCCAACAAAGAGGTAAAAATTAAGTCAACAACCCCTTACCCAAAGATGAGATTCAAATATTTGTGTTATCGGAGGTCTTTGAGGAAGACTGGTAATGGAAAAGGTTGTCCTCTTGGGTATCTACATGTATTGGATGCACTTATTTCTTCTCCCTATGATGATAATCCATTGAATCAATTCCATAATAGAAGATTTTATTTGATGGGGCACTAGACATAAACAAAAATTCCACTTTTCCTCTCTGGCATCCATTTACAGGCATGTTGAAAGTGGGGGATGGTGTATTAAGGACACTAAAATTTCAACTAGGCCCTGAACGCCTTGAATCTTTGGAGGGCCTTTATGGGCCATGAAAGCTAGAAAAATAATATTAGGGAGAAATGTCTTGATAGTGCTAGTTTGGAGGATTGAATCTTGGCTAGAGTGTCAATGAAGAGCAAGGCCTCGTTTTTGTTGAAAAGCTTGATGAATGCTACGATCTGGATGTGTAGTAAACTGAGTTACGTTGTTGGCAGAGGCATGCATATCCTTTTTGGATTAGATGCCAATATTGGAATTGAGGGTATCCACTCTCTGTATTTTCCTATTATCCAACACCTTCATAGTCGATGTCTATTTTCTCTTGTGCACATTAGGGTTGAATTTCCTGGAAGATTCCCTTATACCCAATGGTTTTGTGCATAGGAGATTGATTTGGGCATGGAGCTATGCTTTGGGTGGGATTCCTTCTGTTCCCACCTCACTTATGCTAGAATCTCACTATCAAATAAAGATTATAGACTAACTTGGGGAAGGACTTCACTCTGGGGGGACATCCTAACCAAAGAAGTATACAAATATATCTCTACTTTGCCTTTGTTGGACCCTATAGATGTTTAGCTGGCCTAAATGTGGAAGTGGGAGGCTACGACAAAGCTGAAATGTTTTACATGGCTCGTGATCCACAACAAAATCCTTACTTGGGATATCCGCATAAAGAGATGCTTTGAGGGCCCAAGCATTTTCACTCTCTATAAATCAACTATTGAGGACATTTTTCACTTGTTTTTGGAGTGTCCCAATGCTTTTTATGTCTGGGAGAGTGTATATTCTCACCTCAAGATCATCCTTATTATGGAGAGATAATATAGTATTGCTTGCTTATGAAGTTGGTATTCCATACATCTAGAATTCAAGACTGTTCCTCCCTCCACTGTCTAGGGAATTTGGCATTGCAGGAACGAATCCATTTTCAAAAAGTTTCCCCCAAATTTAAGTCTCGGTACTCTCAGAATTGTGGAATATTTCATGGATATTTCATGTCTTAAAGTTAGTTTCCACAAGCATCATTAGGCTCATAAACCCCTTGAAAATGTATACTTGATTGATTATTTTGAGAGCCTCCATTGGACGGGGTTGTGGATGTGGAGCTTTGATTTCCTTTTACCCTTCGTGATCCTACCTCCTTTTTTGTTTTGGTAGTAGGGTCTTTACTAAAAGAGACTAGGTGTTTTCCCTATGGGATGTCCTTAAATGTAACAATGTAAACAATAAATGAGAGTTGTAAACCCAAAATGAGAACTATAGCAAAAAAACCCCAAAAAAGCATGAAAAACAGTCTAAAAATGAAAATTGTTAATGCTCGAATAATGTGTTATTTATTTATTTTATTTTTTTTCGAGGTAAATTTTTAAAATTTTAAAAAATTGGTGGTAAAATCCAATAAAAGTCAATTTTTTTTGTGCAAAAAACACCCTGAAAACGATAAGTATTGATGCTAGAATACCATCTTTTTTTATTTAATTTTATTATTTATTATTATTTATTTATTTGTTTTTTTCTTTTTCGGGGTAAATTTTAAATTTTTTTATTAATGACGTTAAAGATAAAATATCATGACTCCAAAAAACCTTAAAATTCCAATGATTCCAAGGCATGACATTAAAGATAAAATATCACATCTCTAAAAAGACTTAAAATTCCAATGATTTTCATGCATGGAATTAAACATAAAATATCATGTCTCTGAAAAACCTTAAAATTCCAACAATTTTTAACCATGGTATTAAAGAAAGAATACTTATAATTGTTTTCTACCATAGAATTAAATATAAAATATCATGACATAGAAAACCTTAAAATTTTGACAATTTTTCAACCATGGAATTATGGAAACATTTTACTACTAAAAAAACTTTAAAAATGAATACTTGAATGAAAGACTGATTATACTAAAAGTAATTTATCTTTTAAATGATAAAAGTATAGCAATTTTAAAATCTTAGCCTAAGACAACTTGACACATTACAACAAAAATTTGAAAATCAAGCATTAAAATTACACACATTGTAGGCAAACTCGACCCATTGTAATGAAAACTTAAAGACCATCCGTGAAATTGAAACATTATCAGGGCGATCCATTATAATCTAAACATCAAAATCAACTATCAAATAGACACATAATGGGATCAGATTGCTAGTCTAGAATTGATAGGGACCTTGCAAAACAAAATTAAAATAAAACAAAATAATAAATAAATATACCAATAAATAAAATTGAAAAATACAAAAGAAAACAAAAATTAAAACATTGAAAAAATAACTAAAACCAAAACAAAAAAACATAAAACTTTAAAAATAATAATAAGAAGTAAATAAAAATATACGTAAAATAAAAATAAAGAACATAACCCAAAATTATATCATATATATAATATAATTATTAATTCAAATATAAAAAATTGAAAAAAAAAAATTAACTTATAAAGAAAAAATTTAATATTATATATATATGAATATGAAAATAAGAAATATTCCAAACAAAAATGGTTTAAGAAATTTTAAAAGAATTAACACCCAAAAAACAATTAAATAATATGTCATTGGATTAAGAAATAATAAAAAAATAAAAAAATACATTAATATAACACCAAAACACCAAATAATAAAACATAAAAATAAGATAATAAAAATTAAAGAAAGAAACATAAAAACAATTTTTTTTAAAGAAAAAACATTAAAAGAAAATTGAAAAAAAAACTAAATAACATAAAATTAAAAAACATTAAAGAAAAACATGGAAAAACAAATAATAAATTTGGAAAAAAAAAACTAAATTAAAATCAACAAATTTAAATGAAAATAATAAAAAATAAAGACAAGCCCCTTCCCTTATAATAATAATTATTATTATTATTATAATAAACTATGGTGGCAAGGGTAAAAAGATTCTTAGAATTTTCTTTGCCCACCCCACCATAGTGGCCTTTATGTGCATAGGCTAGGAGCCATGGACACCCTAGGAGGGGACAAAAGAAATTCCGAGAGACACCTTATCTTACCCATGATAGTTGGGCCTC
This sequence comes from Pinus taeda, assembly GCA_000404065.3. Classification (NCBI taxonomy): domain Eukaryota; kingdom Viridiplantae; phylum Streptophyta; class Pinopsida; order Pinales; family Pinaceae; genus Pinus; species Pinus taeda. Next base: position 266,679 of record APFE031392032.1, read on the forward strand.
TATTTTTTTTTTTCATTTTTTCATTTTACATATATATATATATATATTCACTACTGGTTCACGGATACCCATGGTTAGTGGGTCTGCTACATCCAGGATCAAACAACGCTAGGGTGGACCCCACCCGAAGGGGGTCACACCCCTCCACCTATTTACCGACTTGACCCCAAGAGCTTTCGGGTTTTGACCCTGTGACCTCCCATTGGCAAGGCCCCGACTTGACCGATTGAGCTAACCCTTGGGGCTTTTACTATATATATATAATTTGAAAAAAAGAATTGTTTTTGTTTTATTATTTTTGATGTGTGTTTTAATTATTTTTTTTATTTTTATATTTATATTTTAATTATTTTGTTTTCATATATGTATATATATATATATGATATATATATATATATATTATTTTCCAAAAAACTTTGATTCTTTTTTAATGTTTTTTGTTTTCTAATATATGATGAATTGAATTCACATCACATAGTGCCTTAATAGATCACTTAGTGAGCATATATTCAAGGCCCATGGATTTTTTTCAATGTTTTTAATTTTTAAATTTAATTGTATTTTTTTTAAAAAGAATGATTTTGTTTTTTAAATTATATGTTTTTTTAGCATTTTTTTTTTGTTATTTTTACCTAAAAATTTATGTGAATCATTTTTTTTTTGAGAAAAAAAGTTTCAATTGTCATTATCTTTCCTAAAAATCTTTTATTTAGCATGTCATTTTGAGCAAGGTGCTTAAATAATTTTTTTTTGTTTAATTATGTTTATTTGAACAATGTGTATTCTTTTGTTGTGTGTTTAAAATTATTATTGTTTGGTGACAATTATTTTATTTGTATTTAAGTATTAATAACAATATATAAAAAGTTCTTACGTCAAAATCTTAATGTTATTATGCTTTTTAAACTTAGTAAGAAAAATTAAAAAAACTATTATAAAAATATATTGTAAAGAAAAATAAAAAACACATGTTTGGAAAACCCTAAAAACCAAACATTTTAAATCTAAAACAATAAGAGGAATAACACAACTTGAAAAATGGTTAAATAATCAACGTTTAAAAAAAAGTGTAATGCATTAAAAAAATGTTTAAATAATCAATGTTTAAAAAAAAGTGTAATGCATTAAAAAAATGTTGATGTTTTTCAAAATCCACATTAAAATCACCAACATTTAAAAAAAATATAAACACTTAATCCATTATAAAATTTAAAGTGTCAAAAATATTTATTAAATCCATAAAAAACAAGCTCCAAAACAATAAGATGTATTATTAATCAACGCTTTTTCAAATCTAAAGATATTTTGTTACCTCAACAAAATGGTTACTCCATATAATTGAAGTTTGATAGTTTATATTATTATGTTCTTTGTGGCTTGCTGTAAACTCGATTGTTGTGATTTGGGATTTGAAAATGACCATTAATTGGATTAAGGGAGTGCACTCTCTATCTATGCCACGAGTATTTCAAGCTATGGTGGTAGGATTCCATTCGACTTCTTTTTGCCACATCTTCCGTGAGCATAACTCTCAGGTAGACCAACTATCTAATAGGGGATCTATCTATGTGCTACGTGGATTGATTAAATAGGAATGCATTGATCATAGATCAATCCTGAGTGCAATTTTTTTGCATTAAGGAAGTTTTTATTTCTTGGCAACATTTGTTATTTGAACTGTCTTTTTTATAGCTGTGTATTTTTTGAGGAATTTCTAATCTTTGGCAAAGTATGTTTCTTTTAGAATAAAGTGCTAAAGAAACTTTTCACATGCAACATATTTTATGATTATAAAAGGATGTAGTTATTTTTATATTTAAAAAAGAGGGTTTGTGAAAGACAAATATGATGTGTTTACAAATTTCGTATTTTGATAGAAATAGTGAGAGGATAGAGACAATTTTTTTTGTATTTTGATAGAAATAATGAGTGAGGTAGATAGAGATTGTATCTTGACAGAAATAGCGACGTCGGAGAGACACAAATTGTGTATTTTGGTAGATGTCACAACATGAGAGAGAAATATTCTATATTTGGATAGAAATAGCAAGGCTCCTTTTTACCATTTGAACAATGGCATCACCATGCTCTTTGATTTTCTTTGTCCTATGTCTTTTTCCTTTTTCAATTGCTGTCTAAGAAATGAAATTCGCTCAACCCCAGATGGGTACGAATTGAAGTTGTGTTTCCCTGTGTTGAAAGTTCTATTTATGATGTAGGAACATCTAGCTGAAGGGGATCATCATGACAAAGGGTCATTTGGTCTATGTGAGGACTAAGGAGAAAATTTCAAGTGAACATTTTAATTTCATTTTTTTTATTTTAATTTCTTAGTGATGTAGCATTTAGGAAAGTAAAGATTGAGTTGAAAGAATTGTTGTAGTTAACTATTTTTTATTTTTTATTATGTCATCTTTTACAAATCACAACGTAGGAAAAATAGACAGTTTTAGAAACTGGAGAAACCATCAAATGTAACTAACAACAGTTAAGGAAAAACTGTTTTTTCAAAAATTATTCAAAAGACAATAGAATGTATGGAAACGGGTTCGATTTTGAAGAGAAAAATAATAGAAATCTTTGAGGACATAGAAGTTTTCATTATGACATCCCATAACAGTCCATTTATAGTCCTTCATTATGAATTACCTAACACAGTAAAAGAAAGTTCTTTTTATTTTTATTCTACAGTGCATGAATACTTTTCTATCTATATAAATTTAACAGGTCTACAGACAATAAGACTTCGTAAGTGTCAAGGGTGGAGAATCTACAGAAACCTGGATAGATATTGGAGTCCCAGACAAATTAAAGCATAACGAGTGAAAGGAAGTTTTGATAACACACAATTTCCAGACAACGGGGATAGAGCGAATCAACATAGGTACTTCCTGAGTAATGGAACTTTTTTTTCATTTATTCATAAAAAGAAATAATACAATCTCTATCAAATATAAGTTACAGTCCATACAAAATTTAATGCTGTCCGAGTTCAACAAGTTCACAGTGGGAAACGAGTTGAAAAACCCTAACATGTAAACCCTACAGTCCCAACTATAAACTGTGAGAACACAAGCCTGAGGCCTACAGTAACACTACACAGAAAGTAAGGATAGAGAACTCTACGCCTAAAGCTAACCAGGCCATCACTTAAGCTAATAACAACAGAATTAACCAAAAAAAGGCAAAGTTATCAAGGAGCGACCCTACTGGGTCATGCCAGCATGCGTTGTAGGGTGAACCAGGGTCTCCAAAGTGAACCCACCTACAATCATTCACCAGAATAGAGTGTAAGAAATACGTGGAGAAAGAAAAAAGGATTGAAGGAACAAAACACCAGAAAGTCTAGGGTTCGGAACTTACCAGTGAAGAAATAGAGCTTCGAGGTTGCGGTCACCAAAGGGTTTCTCTGCTCACAAGGAGCAACTGAGTCAATTAACGGAGTAAAAAGCAGGAGTTGATGATAGCATAGAACAATGACTTACCTCATTGCTGTGGACGGAGCTGAAGCCATAAACCCCGAGACCACAACCTGTAAACGTAACATAGCAGCATAACCTGATAAATTTTGAGAGAAAATGAATGAAAGAGACCGAGGAAAAGAGCAATCACTAACAGATAGGTGAAACAACCAACTGAGAATATATACAGCGGAACTGAAAGCCTCCACAACAAGCAAATTTTCCACAAAGTGACAGAGCTCGTGAAGTGTAGAGATAGAGGAACAAAATAAGCACAGAATAGTGAGCATACTTACCAACTAGTAGAGCCAAGCACGTACCCAGGCCAAGGATGAGCAAAAACAACAATAACAACACATTCATACAGAGAAACTGCACCAGAGGACAAACTGTAAAACCCTTGAGCCACCACAGAAAAATGCACAAATGACTAAGTGAATACAGTTTGTGAACATTAACCAAGGCGACAGTGTGTTTACCAAGGAAGGGACACATGTCCATCATCCAACGACGCAGGTACAAGCAATAAATACCAGAACCAAAATATCTGTGCTAATCATTATAATTTCCCATTGATTAAACTAATCTCACAATTAATCACCATTGAAATCATTACATTAATCCATATCCATTTTATAAAGTTTGTTAAGGGTAAAGAGGGGGTTGGACCCATCAAGTGGTATCAGAGTAGGAAATTGAAAGTGCCAGGATAGACATGGAAGTTGGAAGATGAGGACGTGGGAGAGGTGTGTACAGAGCAGCAGATGAAGGACTGAGAGAGGAAATAAGGATCCTTACTACCCATTTCGGGGCAGTTGAAGCAGGAAGGAGAAGGGATCTAGAGGTAGGAGATGACAGCAAAGAAGAAGCCATAGTTACAATAGATGGGTCGGATGAAGAAGGGCCAAAGATGAGATTGTTGAGGTTGGTACTAGTGGCTAGCAGCAAGCCCAAGCTAGAGATCCCAAATTACGATGGAAGCTTGTCCATAGAAGTTTTGTTGGACTAGATCAACGAATTGGAAAAATATTTCGAATGTGAAGAGGTCAGTGAGGATCGGAGAGTTAATTTCGATGCAACAAACTTGAAAGGACATGCAACCCTGTCGCGGGACAGTGTCCAAGAGGAAAGAAGAAGGATGAACAAGTTGTCAATAAAGAAATGGCCAAGGATGGTGGCCAAGCTAAAGGGTAGATTTCTGCCCAAGGATTACCAGATTGCACTGCATCGGCAAGTGCAGAATTTGAGGCAAAAAGGGATGACAGTGAGAGAATATACGGGAGATTCTACTAGGTAAATTTAAGAGCTAGTTACATAGAGGACACCTCAGAGAAAACATCAAGGTATGTAAATGGTCTGAGACTAGAAATATTGGATGAAATCAACATTCTTCCCCAAAAAATATAGAGGAAGCCTACCAAAGTTCCGTGAAGGTAGAGGAGAAGATCACCAGAAAACAAAATGCTAGGAGAGGATGGGGAACCGGCAGGGGAAGAGGACAGTCCTATGGTAGAGGAAAAATTGCCAGTAATAGTGAAGAGGGTAGCAGTTGCAAGGCTTCAGGAACAGCAGAAAAGGAGACAACACTAGAGGTGGTAGGCCATATTAGCGAGGAAGAGGGAATGACCGAGGTAGAGGAGCTAACTATTAGTGCTACAAGTGCCACAAATGGGGGCAAAAATCTTTTGAATGTCCTGAAGCGGAACAAGCTGGCCAGAGAGGAACGTTTGTTGCACAACCAGAGGAAGCAGAGGCACCGCCCCAAGAAGCGGAAAATGTGCTGGAGATAGGGGAAGCCTTAGTTTTGAATGAAGTGTTGTTGAAACTAGCCAAAGAAACAGCTGAACAAACTCAAAGGAAAGAATTATTCTGGACAGTTTGTAAGTCGCACAGAAAATGCTGCAAGTTGATTATCGATAATGGGAGTATGTATAATATGGTTGCCACCGAGATGGTAGAGAAGATGGGTTTGAAGCGGTTGAAGCACCCCACTCCTTACAAGGTGTTGTGGCTACAGAAAGGCCATCAGCTGTTGGTTGATGAGCAGTGTGAAGTTGAGTTCCACATTGGCAGGTACAACTACAAGGTTATTTGTGATATTATGCCAATGGACGTGTGTCATATACTACTAGGAAGGCCATGGAAGTATGACCGGAAGGTAGTGCATGATGGAAAGACAAACTGTTACAAGTTTGTCAAAGATGGGATCAAGCACACGCTTGTGCCCATCAAGGAGGGAGAGACAATAGAAACAAGTAGGACGAAAGCATTACTAATGGGTGGAAAACAATTTTTGAAGCAGATTGAAGAGGGTGAAGTGAACTATGTTGTTGTAAGGAGGGAAAAGATAGTGCTGTTGCACACAGAAATGTCTGGTTTGCCTGCAGAAATTCAAAAAATGCTGTAGGAATTCAGTGATATTGTAGTGGACGATTTACCAGACAAGTTGCCTCCTAGGAGAAGTATCAGTCATCATATTGAATTTATACTTGGAGCAAGTCTACTGAATAAGGAAGCATATCGGATGAGCCCCAAAAATAACTAAGAAATTAGGAAATAGGTGCAGGAGTTGCTCGATAAAGGGCTGATAAGGGAGAGTTTGAGCCCTTATGCAATACCAACACTTCTTGCTCCCAAGAAAGGAGGAGAATGGCGAATGTGCACAGATTCGAGGGCCATCAATAAGATCACCATCAGGTATAGATGTCCACTACCACAGATGGATGATATGATGAACTACCTGAGTGGGGCAGCATACTTCTCGAAGATTGATCTAAAGAGTGGCTATCATCAGTTTCGAATCAGGGAAGGAGATGAGTGGAAGACAACCTTCACGACCAATGAAGGGTTGTACGAGTGGCTAGTCATGTCATTCGGTTTAAGTAATGCCCCTACTACCTTTATGTCATTGATGAACGAAATGCTGAAAGAGCTCATCAGAAAGTTTGTAATAGTGTATCTTGATGACATATTAATTTTTAGCAAGACTAAGGAGGAACACTTTCAACATGTTCGAAGTGTGCTGAAAAAATTGCAGCAAAATAAGCTGCTGATAAATCTGAAAAAATGTAGTTTTCTACAAAGAGAACTAGTTTATCTGGGCTTTGTAATTGCAGAAAATGAGTTGAAGATGGACACAGAGAAGATTGCAACGATAATTAACTGGCCATCCCCGAAAAGCCTGTTTGAGGTATGCAGTTTTCATGGGTTGACAAGTTTTTATTGCAAATTTATAAGAAATTTCAGTGAAATCTGCGCACCTATGTTGGACACTATAAAAAAGGCAAGTCAGCCTTTTCGTTGGACTGAGGTAGCAAAGAAAATCTTTCAGCTCCTGAAGAAGAAGATTACAGAAAGATCAATTCTGAGATTGCCAGATTTCAATAAGCTTTTCCAGGTTCATTGTGATTCAAGCGGCACAGCCATTGGAGTTGTACTTAGCCAAGAAGACAAACCTGTTTCATTTTTTAGTGAGAAGTTGAATGAGCACAAGTAGAAGTATTCGTCGTATGACAAGAAATTCTATGTTGTCATCCAAGCACTGAAGCATTGGAGACATTGTCTACTGGGGAGTGAGTTTGTTTTATTTTCTGATAATTTTGCGCTGCAATATGTGATGCAACAACATAAACTGAACCACAAGCATGCCAAGTGGGTTGAATATTTGTAGAGTTTCACCTTTGCGTTGAAACACATCAGTGGGCAGACCAACAAGGTGGCAGATGCGTTGTGCAGAAGAGCCTTGCTCTTGCAAGAAAGTACGATACAAGTGTTGGGCTTTGAGCATTTGAAAGACTTGTATCAGACTGATGTGGATTTCAAAGAGGCTTATGAAGCCTGTCAGAATCCCTTGTTGAGAAACAATAGTTCATGGTTGGACTATAATTTACAAGTGAAGCTATTGTTTAAAGGGAGACAATTATGCATTCCCGATTGTTCGATGAGAGAAAATATCATTTGGGAGAAGCACAATGGAGGTCTAGTTGGACATTTCGGCATAGAAAATTTTTTAGATCAGCTCAGACACTTTTATTACTGGCCAAGAATGCGAAGGGATGTGTAGCGATATGTGAGTAGGTGTAAAGTCTGCCAATTGGCAAAAGAACACAGTCAAAACACAAGACTTTACACACCACTGCCTGTTCCAAGTAGACCATGGGACTTGGTCAGCATTGACTTTGTCTTGGGTCTACCACGAACGTAATGGGGTTTCGACTCGGTGATGGTGGTGGTAGACAAATTTTCAAAAGTGGCACATTTCATCCCTTGTAGGAAAACCAGTGATGCCACTTACGTAACTCACCTATTTTTCACTGAGATTGTTAGATTTCACAGCCTACCCAGATCTATTATTTCTGGCAGGGACGTGAAATTCATAGGACACTTTTGGTGCACCCTATGGAAGCAGTTGGATACACAGTTGAATTTCAGCTCTGCATATCATCCATAGACTGATGGGAAAATGGAAATAGTGAACAGGAGTTTGGGGAACCTACTACGGAGCCTGACAGGAGAAAATTCATGGCTATGGGATCGTGCACTTGCTTAGGTAGAATTCTCTTATAACGATTCATCGAACCGCAGCATAGGGCACAATCCATTTCAAATCTTGCATGGCATGAATCCTCATGGGGTACATGAGTTGCGGGATTTGGGAAAATTGGAAAAGAGAAGTGTTAATGGAGAAGATTTTGCGAAAGCAATGAATGATCTACACGAGCAGGTGAAATCAAAGTTGCAGGACAACAGTCAGAAGTATAAACATCAGGTAGATTTAAAGCGACAGGAAGTGCATTTTAATGTGGGGGATGAAGTCCTTGCACACTTACGCAAAGAACAGTTTCCTAAGGGTGCATATAATAAGTTGGAATTTAAGAAGATTGGCCCCTGTAAAATTCTGCGTAAATTCTTAGCCAATACTTATGAAATACAACTGCCACCGGATATAGGCATATCGCCTATTTTCAATGTGGTAGACCTGTTCCCATATACTGTCAACCCTGAAGATGATAGTGTGGTACGGCCAAAATGAGACACCCATGTTGAAGGTGGTTCTTGGATGAGGCAAATGCCTTCGGCTCAACCCCATGAGATCGAGAAGATTCTTGACACACAGGTGGCCAAGCAAACTCACAGAAAGGAGTATCTGTGGTACCTTGTCAAGTGGAAGAACCGTCCCATTGAGGACAGTTCGTGGCTCGATGTGGCACAGATATAGGAAGCAGGTTATTCTATGGAGGAGTTCATGGAATGGAGCCATGATTTTTTACTACCCCGGGAGCCTAATGCAGGAGCATCTAGCTTAAGGGGATCATCATGACAGAGGGTCATTTGGTCTCTGTGAGGATTGAGGAGAAAGTTTCAAGTGAACATTTTAATTTCATTTTTTATTTTAATTTCTTAGTGATGTAACATTTAGGAAAGTAAAGGTTGAGTTGAAAGAACTGTTTTAGTTAACTGTTTTTTATTTTTTATTACGTTATCTCTTACAAATCACAACGTAGGAAAAATAGACAGTTAGAAACTAGAGAAACCATAAAATGTAACTAACAACAATTAAGGAAAAATAGTTTTTTCAAAAATTATTCAAAAGACAACAAACTGTATGGAAAAGGGTTCGATTTTGAAGAGAAAAATAATAGAAATCTCTAAGCACATAGAAGTTTACATTTTGACATCCCATAGCAGTCCATCTATAGTCCTTCATTTTGAATTACCTAACACAGTAAAAGAAAGTCCTTTTTATTTTTATTCTACAGTGCATGCATACTTTTCTATCTGTATAAATTTAATAGGTCTATAGATAGTAAGACTTCATAAGTGTCAAGGCTGGAGAATATACAGAAACTTGGATGGATATTGGAGTCCCAAACAAATTAAAGCATAACGATCGAAATGAAGTTTTGATAACACACAAGTTCCAGACAACGAGGATAGAGCGAATCAGCACAGGGACTTCCTCAGTAATGGAACTTTTTTTTCATTTATTCATAAAAAGAAATAATGCAATCTCTATCAAATATAAATTACAGTCCATACAAAATTTAATGTTGTCCATGTTCAACAAGTTCATAGTGGGAAATAGGTTGAAAAACCCTAACATGTAAACCCTACAGTCACAACTATAAACTGTGAGAACACAAGCCTGAGGCCTACAGTAACACTACACAGAAAGTAAGGATAGAGAACTCTATGCCTAAACCTAACCAGGCCATCACTTAAGCCAATAACAACAGAAGTAACCAAAAAAAGGCAAAGTTATCAAGGAGCGACCCTACTGGGTCATGCCAGCACATGTTGTAGGGTGAACTAGGGTCTCCAGAGTGAACCCACCTGCAATCATTCACTAGAACAAAGTGCAAGAACTACGTGGAGAAAAAAAAAGGATTAAAGGAACAAAACACCAGAAATTCTAGGGTTCGAAACTTATCAGTGAAGAAACAGAGCTTCGAGGTCGTGGTCACCAAAGGGTTTCTTTGCCCACAAGGAGCAACTGAGTTAGTTAATGGAGTAAAAAGCAGGAGCTTATGATAGCATAAAACAACAACTTACCTTGTTGCTATGGACAGAGCCGAAGCCATAAACCTCGAGACCACAACCTGCAAACGCAACAAAGTATCATAACCTGATAAATTTCAAGAGCAACTGAATGAAAGAGACCGAGGAAAAGAGAAATCACTAACAAATAGGAAAAACAACCAGCTGAGAATGTATATAGAGGAACTGAAAGCCTCCACAACAATCACATTTTCCACAAAGTGACAGAGCTCGTCAAGCATAGAGACAGAGGAACAAAATAAGCACAGAACATCGAGCATACTTACCAACTAGTAGAGCTGAGCATGTACCCAGGCCAAGGCTGAGCAAAAACAATAGTAACGGCACATTCATACAAAGAAACCGCACTGGAGGACAAATAGTAAAACCCTCGAGCCACCACAGAGCAACGCACAAATGACCAAGTGAATAGGGTTTGTGAACATTAACCAAGGCGAGCGTGTGTTTACCGAGGAAGGGACACATGTCCACCATCCAATGACGCAGGTACAAGAAATAAAGACCAGAACCAAAATATCTGTGCAAATCATTGTAATTGCCCATTGATTAAACTAATCACACAATTAATCACCGTCGAAATCATTACATTAATCCATATCCATTTTATAAATTTTGTTAAGGGTAAAGAGGGGGCTGGACCCATCAATGTACTCCACAGGTTTCCAGAATCAACATTTAAATCCAAATTTAAGTTGTGTATACTTGTGTTCGATGTTATTATATTGTATGGTGTTAGTTGATTCCCAGAAGGAAGCACTGTGCGCAGTGCATGACCTGCGAGTGGATTCATATATCGTGAGAGAAGACAATTAACTACAAACATTGCATGGCTTATAACATAGTCATGGATTGCTTGGAAGTGAAAACTCCCGTGGGGAAGCGCTGCACCCAGCAACCAAGATATAGTATTTCTTTTCATGAAACATCGAGATTTTTGAATGTGGGAAGAGTAACACCACTTACCATCTTATCCGCAGATTTTAAAAACTGCCACAGAGGCTTAATCCAAGTGGTTTAACAATGTTCAACTTACTTTTTTTTTCAACTCCCAATAAAAAGAAACTTAGTTTTTGTTCCTTTAATTGTTCCATGTTTTGTGTTTGATAGGATTTTTTTCATATTTTTTCCTTTAAATTTGTTCGAATTGTGTGTGACAAATTTAATTTATTGGAATTAATCCATGTGACTTAACATTGTGTAGCACTTATTTTTTTTTCTTAAACAAAATTTTAAGGTGTTTAATCTATAAATATCAAGTGTTTTTGGGTTTTATATCTATTTATGCATTTAAAAGTACAATTTCAAAATTAAGAAATCATAATCTTATTAAAATTATATTATCTAGAACTAGCTAAAAGTGATTTAGTCTATTAGTTAAACTAGTTTTACTAATCTTAATAAATTAAAAAAAAAAAAAATTATACCTTAATACTTCATTATTTTTACCTTTTCTATTAGTCTCTAAATCATAGATTTTCACATTTTCATTCAATGAGATTATTGATTTTTAAATGACAATTACATGTAGAGTATGATTTGCACATCAATATTGTTGGGTTGTGTTATATTCTTTTCACATAGTTAACAGGGGATTTGAGGGGTACCAGTAATTCCACTTTATGGGGTTCGGGGTAGCGCCCCGGAAAATTTTGGTTTTGGACCCTATGTTAGGTTGGGCAGACCCACCTATGGTTTTGTGCATGATTTTCGTACATGTTTTTTGGACGCGATGGTTTTCAGTCCATGGTATTGGATTGATGGTTTTCTGGTCCATGGTATTGGACGTGATGGTTTTTCGGTCCATGGTATTGGATGCTTCGACATGTATAAATATGTATTGTAACATTGAAAGGAAAATAATGAAAATTAGCTGGTAGTCTCGGTTTTGAGTCTAGTGGGAAATCTCTGTGTATATGTGTTTTATGTGTTATGCTCTCGCATTTTTATTTTTCCTGTGATTTAGAATTCGTATGCAGGTAATTTCTATACGGGGTTAAAACCTACAAATATGAGGGAGCTGTTATATGACAACAAAAGCTATTTTATTAAAGTGGTTAATCGTTTTCAATTTTAATGTTGCTGAGTTATTATATGATAACTTGATTAAAAATAAATTACATTGAAAATTTTGAGCTACTTTATAACTTTGTGTGGAGAGATGATAAAAAAAAAAATCAAATTAAAATAAATAACTATGCAAGTAAATTAAACAAGCATATATGATGTATATATGTATGTGACAATATTGGAAAAAAAGAAATCATTTTAAATCCATTTTAAAAGGAATATAAAGAAATAGAAAGGACCAAATTTATTAAGGTATAATTTTCTTTTTTCATTTAATATAAAAATGTCCATGCTAATGAGGATGATAAATAACATTGACAAAAAATAAAGGAACATAATTTCATCATAGATGAATAGCATTATTAACGTTATGCATAAACTACAAAATATCAACACAAAGCATTAACCATAAACTTTGCAATGACTCTGTATTTCATTTGCTTATCCTACTCTTGGTACAAAATGCATATATAATAGAACCATTGAAAACTAACATATAATCCCCCAATACTTATATTATTAAGGAAGAGCAATGATATAGATTATGAGAGGTATCATATGATTTGATGGCAAAAAATAGAGTGCCATGACAAGCCATCACAATTCATTTCATAATAGCCAATCAAAACCAATATAATTAGTACAATGAGAATTAAAGCATCGAGCAAGAAAAACATTGAGTAGGAAACAAATCAAGTAGGAAAAGCACTAACAAGTAGAATAGAAGAAGCAATAATCACTACAATACACACGGGGATTTTAAGACAATATTTGTGTTAACTTGAGTCAAAAATAATATTTGCATTGTCTTAAATATTTTATTTATGTAAGTGTCTTAAATTCTTGTCTTAAAAAATTGTCTTTTAGGAGACAATTTTATTTGTGTCTATCTATAGAGAAAGCGGTTGGGATTAAAGGCATATTGTCTTCATAGAGACAAAATGTCTTTATTCCTAACTATTGCCTCTCTATAGGTAATAAAAATTATATTTAAAGGCAATACAATATCACTTTTGTCTCTTTAGAGGCAATATAAAACAATGAGTTTAGAAAAATATCTCACCATTGAAATGAATTGATATAAAAAGTATTTAATTAAAAATAAACTAAATTATCACCGATTAGTTCATGTTAGGGAATAGTGGAATCAAATCATCATACTCCTTTTTACAAGGTAAGTTCTCTTCGTTGAGCTAACACACTTTTAAGAATTATGTGACCAATTATGGCATTCCTTAAAATTGATTTTAAAAAAATGTTTTACACAATAGCATCATCTCTAAAGTATATAATCATGCGACTCCTATTTTTAACTCAATAAAAATTAACTTATTAAATAAATTATAAAATCCACACACCAACCATACATCACCATGTTGGAATTATGTCCCACATTAATACTCACAATTTTGACATTTTTTGGTTACAAAGAAGTTTGTGGAAACACATAGAATTTAATTTTTATATTAAAATTTAAATGGAAAACTATAAGATTTTCTTGAAATTGAAAAATATTATCACGATTATAATGACGATAATCGCAATCATGAATTCCATGGGAATAAGTCAAAAATATATATACCTTTTTTCCAAAATATACAAGTGAAAGTGTTGGTGGATACCGAAAATATACAAGTGAAAGTGTTGGTTGATATCGAACAATGATATACAAAATATATAAATAATTTCATTATTGATACAAGATACTTATTGAATTAACTATGCTTAGTGAGTGTGGACCTTGACACAAAAACAAGAACCCCTTTGTAAAGCACAATAATTCTACCCATAACTTGAATGGGAATTTAACTGATCTCTATAGTAACAAAAAAAACATCCTCGTCATCACCTTTGTGAAAGTATAGCCACCCCAATCTTAACGGTTATGCAATACCTGAAAAAACCACAATATAAATGTAATGGATATTCCAAAATTCTATTTGGAGTGGATCTAGATCACATATGACCAAAAAAGTACACAAATGTCTTCGGTAAAAAAGAATTGGTTCTTTCGGCCAATGAATCAATAATTGTGGGATGCCTTAACCTGTATTATAAAAAATAATGATTGAACTCCAAAAATATATGGTACAATCTGTAAGAGCATGAAATGTGTGAATGGACCAACTGATTATGGCTTAGGAAGCAGTAAAGTTTATTTCTTCGCTCCAAGTAATGGACACATCATTAAAGCACAAATAGGTAGATAGAGATATTTTGTGGCGAATGGATGTCATACATTAAATAACGGATGGATCTTACTCAATATTCACTTGATAGGTATATACTTTTAGCGTTACTATGCATAGAACTCACTAGTAAGTTTCATTTCCATGACATCATCCATAACATTATCTCATTTTGTTGACTCTAATTCCTCAACCTTATGAGCATTGAAACCTTATAGATGAATGTTCAGTCTATGACACTTAGGAACAATTTGTGTTTAGAAATTAATTGTACCAATCAATAACATATGGTTTTTATATATTGGTTAACTCATCTACTTCTAGCTTCAAAATTTCAAACAAATAACTCATCAATAAATTTAAACATAAATATATTATATTCATCTTGTGTTGGAAACAAAATTAAACATCATAACCATAACCATTTAAATTTTGTTCCAAGTATTCTAATTTGCATCACATCATAACCATACAACCAATTCTCATGGTTCCTAAGTTTCTCCTTAATATTCCTCTATCAACATGTTTTGAATCAAAACCACCTTTAACAACTTAAAGATAAGTTGATGGAACAATGGTAAGATTTTTCAAGTATACATCTAAGACTCTAAGAGAATTTGGTTGTTGATTGACAATACTCATGTCATAAATTCTTATAATTGGATCTTAAGAATTGGAAAGAGATGTCTAATGAGTCTTTTTGGAATCAATGCAAATTGTCAAATTTCCCATGCTATGGAAAAAAAGAACTCAATACCAACTACTTTTGGATATGGATCCTTAACCAAAATTCCAAACTGGCACAATAAGCAAGTACCCACATCATTGGTAGAAATTAAACACATGTAATTGCATATGGTGTTGTATTAGAATTCAAGACGTTAGATAATCCAACAACAAAGGGCTCATATTACCAACCATTAATTTAGAATTCATTGAAATAATACCCTCTAACCAATTTTTTTATATCCTTGTGATATGTAGTAGACTAATGTCGACATTTTATCTAGGCATAGAATGGATGCAATATCCTATGTATCTTACTAGACCTTGCCATTATCGAGAAGAATATGCATCATTGTAAAACACACTACACTAGTAAGTTAATGGCATTCCTTCATTATGAGGTTTCTTGAAATATGTATTAAATTTGAAGTAATATTTTAAAGGTAGATGTTCGTTCCCTTGGATAGAATCTTCCTATTACCCCGACATAGGTTATATTTCACTGAATGAAAAAGTCACTTAAAATTTGCATTTTAATATATATAACCTCACAAGTTAGACAACTAGTAAGTATACATAAAAAAGGGTCATCATTTAAGAATACATTTTTTCCACAGCTTGAATCTTCTTATGATTGGTCTCATCAATCAGAGATGAATATTTCTCTAATTTCTTTGCTATGAGTCCAACTTTGTAGATTTCAAATTTTGCATCATCCATCTCAGGGGAACAAACATATTTAAACAAAATAAATATGACACACTTTGCAATTCAAATTGTATCCAAACACCACTGAAATGTTGAAAGGGAAAATAAAAATGGCTCTCTAAAACAACATGCTCTACATTTACTCAGTCTTAAAAGTGCAATATAATATGGTCTCAAACTTGTTACTAAGGAGGCTAAATAATTAATACTCTCTACTTTGCACTTGTATGATTCACACTAGAAGACAATAGATAGAAAAGTGTTGAAGGCCATAAAATGGGCTAGTTGGGAAGACTAGGCCACTAGATTCTTCTATAATCAAGCAACACCTTATAAGTTGTGTATTAGAGAGGCAAAAGCTATAGTTTACGAACTAATAGAAGATGAAACATGAAATTATAAAATTAGAAAGCAAGACGGCTAGGCACATGAAACTGATATTTTAGACACACCACATACAAAAGGAGAACAAGAAAGTTCACAACTTATTGAGCTTCATTCAAGTTAACAACTACATCATAGGACTTTGAAGGTTATGCTAAATTTGCTGCAATTTCTTGATAAATGCATCTAACCTTT
Organism: Pinus taeda; assembly: GCA_000404065.3. Taxonomy (NCBI): domain Eukaryota; kingdom Viridiplantae; phylum Streptophyta; class Pinopsida; order Pinales; family Pinaceae; genus Pinus; species Pinus taeda. The sequence goes on from APFE031392032.1 coordinate 282,967, forward strand.
CCTATAAATATGGTGGGCTATGTTTTAAAGACTAAAATAGAAAGAAAATCCTAGTACATGCTGTGTTGTTATGGAACCAAGTCATAAACTATAGATCAATTATTTAAAAATTATCCTCTTTCACTGCTAAACCTCCTTTATATTAGATAAATGAACAATTCTTGGATGCTTCAAATGATAAGGCCTCCTTGGTTAGTCAAAGGGTTTACAATATAATTAGAGCACACATAACAATAATAATGTAAGGCAACAAAAATAACAATAGTGGGCTTCTAAACAATAACACCATGGAGTATACATGAGCACAACAATAACAATAGGTGTCTACACTAACAATAACAATAAGAAGAATACTCTAGTATTATAGAGACCTAACATGTATCATCCTAACGTCACAATACACAACATATCCAAGTTCTTCCTTAGTCCTTTACTTTGTAGAATTTAAGTGAAGTTAATAATAGTTATAATTTCAACTTAAAATGACTTCTTTATTCTGAGAATGTTGCTTTTTATTATATGAATAAAATCAAAATTAGATAGCTTATTGAGACGTACCCACGTGACATTTAGGATGTGGAGTGTGATTTCCTACATGCTTAATTAATGATGATTTCTTGTTGTTTTGGAGTAAATGAATGAATTTGTGTATGTGTTCATGGTATAGTTTTATGTGTATTATCAACCAAAGAGAAAAGTAGATCTCTGAAATATTATAAGCCTTAAATTGGTCCAATGGGCCTAAGTATAAATGGACACATCTTTGTCTTCTCTATTACGTAAGTAACATATTTGGATTTTATGCCTTGTTTTAGCATTACTAAGATGAGGAAGGAAAACATGGTTTTCAATATGTGCTTGTATTATAATCTAAGAAGGGATATCTGTAAAGAGCTTTACCACCATATATATACATATACTCGTATGGATGGAGCCTTAAGGCATTAAGGGCCTAGTGTTTGAGTTATAATAAGCTATGTGTGATAGATCACCATGACCAAGCTCTAAGGGTGGAAAAAATCCCAAACCATATATATTCCTAGGCCATGGAGTTTGTAATTTCATTAGCTAAAGGAGAGGAGTAGGAACCCCTCCCAAACCATATGGCCTAGCGTCATGACCAAGGACGCACAGGTTGGAGATATTGAAACAATTAGATGCCATGGGATGATTAGAACTCTCAAATGATATATTCATATCTTAGTGGAGGTCCATTCGTATCTTATGGGATTTTATTCTCGGGTTGACGTAGCATTGTGGACTATTGTGCATGGAAACCTTCCATTGGATCTCAACCATTGAATTATGTAAGCTCTTCCTACCAAAAAATGGACATTGAAGTTTTAACCTCGATATTTTGAAGGGATGCCATGATGAAACTTTCGAGCATTTTATTTCCACAATAATGTGGTGTGGTGGGTTGGTGGGTAGGCATTCGTAGAATAATGTGGTGTGGTGGGGTTGATGGCTAGGCATTTGGTGTATGAGAGTGAAAGACCCCAAATTTAATTTATAACATGAAAATTCACTTTAGCACATATTAGAATATGTGGTGGGACCTCTCGATAACACAATAAGCATCATAGGCTTATAGAAATGTGGTGATATGGGAGGAAGGACACATTATTTGGCGTTTTTGTGGGGCCAAGTGGCCTATAAATAGGTGACATGTGGCACTCGTGAAAGCGGGACGTGGAAGGTGTGATCCACCCTAGTGATAAAAGGTTTATGAAGTCAAACTGACCTCTCTACCCTCATGATTACTAGTGGTGTATCTAGGAACACCACTGTAATGGTAGACGATACAATTCACAGGAGAAGGGGTGCACGATGGAGGCTAGAGCCTATGCAATTGATTTAGTGTTGGTCACAGATTGATGTGATGGTATGGCCACATGGACTTCCACATAGCCCTAAAATTTCTTCCCATAATGTTTAATTAGAGGATTACAAAGGAAATCCCCAAGATTTTCTCTGTGAGATTAGATTAGGTGGAAAAGTGAGCCCGCATGACACTTACATGATTATCCCTTATATTATAGTATAATTAGTGATATCATTTTGCAAGTCATGGAAAGGGAGAGCTCCTATATAATGTTGCCCGAGACATGAATGGGTCGAAAACTTCCATGTTGTAGATGACATGAATGCCTACATGGGAACTATGTGTGACTATGCATGTGTCAGATGGTAGATAAAATGATATAGAAACATCTAATATGATTGTATTTGAGTGACCATATTTTTTGATATGGAAGTTGAATTCAGGAAAAAATGATATAATTAGAAATATCTCAATGAGGTGAATGTAATGATGTCATTCATTTTAAGCTTTCAGAATGTTGAAAAAGATCTAAAAATTTAAACCCGTTTTCTATAGATGGATTTGGAGGTTAGGTCATCATAGTAATTGAGTCTTTCTATCCTTAGTATGGATAAGGGATAGTGAGGGGTGTGTTACATATAAACATAGAGATTTGGTGTTTACTAATTGCATATACTTGAAAATTCTTAACAAGTATAATGAGTGACTTAACCACCCACCATGCTTTGTAGAGATGGCTATTCATTTTGGGAGAAAAATTGTATCATCATAATCTCCACAAATTGTACTAGAACATGGACTACTTTTAGTAAATTCTTAGATTCAATTAGTATGTTTTATCATTTAATGGAATAAGGTAACATAAGAAAAGTGGTTATTTTTCAACATATTTAATGTTACATAGATTTTCCTTTCAATGTTATCATCAATAAGTCAATTTAAAATACCATTTTGAAGAGGATAGGGAGAGGAAAATATAAGTTACTTTTTAAATTATTTGGAGTTTAGAATTTAAAGTTACTGAATTTTCATCTCAAGTAATTTTCAGAAACTTGATTCCTGTTAAATTCAATGGTACCAAAGGCATCATCTAACTATTTAATTTTATAGAGAGTTGACTTCTATGAAATTGTCATTTCAGGAAAATTGTAGAATTGTTCTTAATCTTCATTGGCCGAAAAACTTTTGGTTGAGAGAAACTTCAGGATGAGAGTTAAAAATAACTCTCAAATGATAAACTAAAAACTCTCCTATGAGAATTTTTGATAGTTTGTGTTATCCACGTTGAATTTTCCCTCAAATATAGGCTAAGAGTTTGTTAAAAAAAACTCCTAGCTGAAACATTTCCAAGTGCTCTACCGAGAATTTTGGCAGAGAATTTTTCATCTAACCAAACTCTTTTCCAAGAGTTTAGTGCCTAAAAACTCTTATTTGAAACATCTACAAACTTTTGGTCAGGAGTTGAGCAGATAAACTATCATCTGGTCGAACTCATTCGAAAGTTTAAAAATCTCTCAGCTGGGAATTTACACTTACCAACCGCTTAGTTGAGAGATTTTAAAAATCTTGCCCAATATTTTTTTCAAGAAACGCCGCCTATTCGATGTACAAAACTTTCGCCTGATAATTGTATATTCTCGACCGAAATATTAGATTGGAAAAAAAAATATTGTGAAGTGGAAAATGTGAAGTGCAGAGTGCGGAATGCAAAGTAAGAAAACAATTATTTTCAGAGGGGTATAAACATTTTTTACAAATAATTTGAATTCTTCTGTGTGTATATATATAAAATGAGAGGTTCTCCACCGAAATATTTAGATTTGGGGAAAAAATATGTGATTCGCAAAATGGAAGTGTAGATTGCGGATTGCAGAAAGAA
>APFE031392034.1:0-21306 GCA_000404065.3 Pinus taeda
TTATTCTTCAATAGTTCAACAGAGAGAGGGAGAGAGAGTACAAATATCATAAATGTGAGCCCAAAACAGATTTTCCAAATCAATAGTCAAACCAATAGTCAATGCAGTCCTAACTAAAAAGTCAACGGTGGTCAATGTTGCCCCAATAATTCCTCTAAGCATCTCGGTCAACAACAATCCAATTCAGCTTTCCAGGAGAGTCAAAGTCAGCCCAAAACAATTTGGTCAAACCCTATCAAGGGAGAGAGAAACACTGCTGTAATTTTCTGCAGTCAAATTTGAAGTCAACATTGGTCAAACTATCCCAAACTCCTCGATTTTTGTGCGACTTAGAGAAATCAGAATTACGGCTCAAAAAACGAGGTCAACGCTGATCAAATCCCCCTTGGTCAACATTGGTCAACGCTCTGAAACTTTGGCCTGTTTTGACCCAAAAAACTCGGCCTCCTGCCACACGTGCAAAGAAGAGAAGTTGCCTCCAAGAAGTACGAACCAAATAAGAGAAGAGAGAGATGATGTGATGTGTGATGAGTGAATGTCCAAATGACGGAAGGGTCACTCCTATTTATACAAGACGTTGAGGGTGAGGAGACCCATCCATTGGGCTTCGTGAGCCTACATTTCACTGAGGCCGACCTTGACAATTTTTCCATAAGAAGAATAAATTCATAATTCCATTTCTATTTGTCAGAATGAGATGATATTTATATCGAAATTGTACCTCTCCGAAAGAGGAATCCAATGCAATAATCATCTCCATCATATGAGATGTTCAAAGGTGGAAGTTTACCCTAGTTGCCAATTCTAACACTCCCTCTCAAGTATGGAGAATTCCACCTACCAATCTATCATCATGCCAACCTGTCATCCTGAACCCAATGTCACATGGTTCGGGTTCGAGTTTGGGTTCAGCAATGATTAGGTTCGGTTTAAATTCGAATTTTTTTATGAGGTTCAGATGAAGTTCGACATTAGGTTCGTCTATATATATACACATATTAATTTTAAATGAATTATAGGATAAAATAGTCAGAAATCAACATCAATAAACATAAAAATGTTATCACAAAATTGGAGACTACAAGGAGAAATTACAAGCTTGAGTTGTGACATGAAGTTATGAGTTTTGATCTATGGACTTGGTCAATGGCTATGAGGTTTGCCAAACCTCAAATTTTTTTTAAGGTTCGTTAAGATTCGAACCTCAAGGTTAAAGTTCCACGAACCTTGTGACATAGCCTGAACCATCTCGACCATCACTGCCCTACTCTGCTCTGTTGAACCATGAAGTAATAATGAAGAAGTGATCGACAATGTATCATACCACTCTCCACTGACTAAAGTCAATCCTTGATCCCAGATCAAGTTGTTGAAGACCATGCATCTTAGTGATAGGGAGTACGACAATACATGATGCGTCCATTGGTAGTGCTATGGCCCCTAACCAACTTTTCCCAACTCATTGGCTAGATGAGAGGTACTTCCCATGAGTCCTGAACACTATGGGTAGGATGTGTGTTGGGGCATCAACACGAGAAGGTGAACCACTCATCCTGCTCATATGCCATAGGAGAAGGTGAACCACTCATCCTATGCATATGTCAATATGGGGAAGGTAAACCACTCACCCTACATACATGTGTTCGGGTAGGGGAAGGTGAACCACTCTGCCTACACACATGTCAACCATAATGGGGTATCATAGGGGAAGGTGAACCACTCACCCTGTATCCAACGCGCCACTAGTGGAAGTTGAACCACTCACCCTATGGTCACTCATAGCTAGCTCCAAGAAGTACCCCATGCCCCCAAGAGTTCCCAGAGCTCTATGTCCAACTCATACGGGACCCTCATAAGAGGGTCGTTCCACGACTCCAAGTCTCTCTCGAAAGGTTAAGAATTTTACCTTCCCGAGAGGCTTCATGAGAATGTAATTTGCTCATCTGTCCTAATGTGTTGGAGCCTAATTGCTCCCCATTGTACCATATCCTGGATAAAGTGGTACCTGATATCAATGTTCTTGGAGCGGTCATGGAACACGAGATTCTCTGATAGACGAATACCACTTTGGTTGTCGCAGAAGATCACGGTGGTATCTAGCACCTGCTCAAATAGCTCACTAAAGAGATCCCTCAACCAAATTGCTTCACAACAAGCCATACTCGCGACAATGTATTTGGACTCATCGGTGCTTAGTGCAACTAAATTTTGCTTCCTTCTCATCCAAGATATAGAGGTAGACCCCAAAGAGAAGCAACATCAGACATGCTCTTACGATCCACCATATTGTCAGCTCAGTCAACATCAGTATATCCATGTAGTCTCAAATCCTCGACAGTGTATCTCAATCCATAGTGGATTGTGCCCCGGAGATATCTCAAGGGATTCTTGGCAGCAATCCAATGAATGTGATGAGGCTCAACCATATATTGATTGAACGTGTTCACAACGAAGCATATATCAGGATGAGATTGACCAAGAGCATCAATGCCCACACACAAATTGATGAGACTCGGAAGGGTTTGCCAATCCGGGCTCAACAGAACTTCCACATAGCTTCTTGAAGTTGAGTTCCATCGGAGTAGTCACAGACTTGCAGTCCACAATCCCACATCTCTCAAGTAGCTTCACAATATATTTTCCTTGAGAATGGAGAATCTCACCTAGCTTTTTCCAGACCTCCAGGCCTGTGAAGTAGTGCATTAGTCCTAGGTCCTTCATCTCAAACTCGAAAGCCAACTCCCTCTTGCATTGATGAATGAGAGGGTCATCACCTGTCAGAAAGAGATCATCCCCATAAAGGACCAGAATGAGAGGTCTGTCCTTTTCAACCTTGAAGTATAGGTTCGGGTCCTCATTGATTCTTGTAAATCCCAGCGTCATAATATAGCTATCGATCCTCTCATACCAAGCCCTAACGGCTTTCTTCAAGCCATAGAGGGCTTTCTTCAACCTGCATACATATTTCTCGCGATATTGAATCTCGAATCCCTTGGGTTGTTCTACATATACTTCCTTCTTAAGAGAACCATGCAAGAAGACAGTTTTGACATCCATCTGATGAAGGTTCCATCCTTGCGAGGCAGCAAGGGTTATGATCGAACAAATGGTGGTATATTGGGCAATTGGTGCAAATATCTCATCGTAGTCTACTCCTTCCTTTTGAGAGGAGCCTCGAGCTACAAATTTGGCCTTGAGTTTCTCACCACTCCCATCAGCTCCATGTTTGATCTTGTAGAGCCATTTTGAAGTGACCACAGACTTATCCTTGGGTCTAGGAACCACATCCCAGACATCATTCTTCATGATCGACTCATACTCTTCGTTCATCTCATCCTTCCAAACCTGTTGCTTCATGGCTTCTTCGAATGTACAAGGCTCAAATTGTACAATGGTACTCATGGCAACTAAGTACCCTTAGTACTTATTCGACTTCTTTCTTTCACGAAATGTCCCCCTTAATGCAATGTGTTTCTTAGCATCTTCAAGAATATCTTTGAGCCACAAAGGCCTCTTCCTTGTAGTAGAGGGCTCACTAGGAGGTGGATCAATGGGATCCATCGGGCATTGGTTCATCGGATGAAGGTTCATCCCGCTTTTCTGCATCAACATCATCATTGTCCTTCCTTGGAACAGGAAGATCTCGAATCTTTCTAAGAGCAGAATCTTCATCGAAACTGACATCATGACTTAATTCCACTTCCCTTTGACCAGGCACATAGATTCTATATGCCTTCGAAGTTTCACTATAGCCCACAAATGTTCCTTTCTTCCTAGATGCATCTAATTTGTTTCTTTTCTCTTTCGGTACATGAAAGTATACAAGATAACCAACAATTCTAAAATGAGAAACATCAGGTTTCTTACCGGTGAATACTTATTTGGGTGTCTTGAAGTCCAAAGCTTGATGTGGGCATTGATTTTGGACTTAAACAACGGTGTTGGCAGCTTCTCCCCATAAGAACTTCGGAAGACCTTGATCATGAAGCATAGCTCGGGTGGCTTCGAAGATAGTACGATTCTTCCTTTCGGCAATACCATTTTGTTCAGGAGTATATGCAGTGGTAGTCTCTCTCTTAATGCCAGCTTCTTTACAATAGTCTTTGAATTCGTTAGATTCATATTCGGTTCCATTATCTGTCCTCAGAATTTTGATCTTCTTCCTTGTTTGATTCTCGACGAAGGATTTGAAGGAGAGGAACCATTTGAATACGCCATTCTTCTTCTTTAAGAAATAGATCCATGTCTTGTGAGAGAAGTCATCCACAATAATAACATAATACAAAAATTCACCCAAAGATGTCACGGGCAACATACCTGATAGATTAGAATGGACCAATTGAAGAATACCAGATGTTTGAGTATAACTTGAGGGGAATGGTCCCCTTGTATGTTTTCCAGCTTCACATCCCTGACAAACATCTTCATGATTTAAGTTGAATTCTGGCATCCCTGTGACCATCTTCCTTGCATCAAGTAAGGCTTTAAAATGAAGGTGAGAAAATTTCCGGTGCCATAATTCGTATTGAAGAGAAGTATCACAAGTCATTGCTCCAAATGGACTTCCTCCAACCTGCTAAAGACCTTCAACCCTTAATCCTAGAGTGAATGCATCCCTTGGATTCCTTTTCCAAAGATGAACCTTCCCATCAATGAATGACACCTTAAAACCTTTGTCTTCCATCGCAGAAATAGAAACCAAGTTCTTTTTCAAGTCAGGTACATATAGCACTTCTTGTAGGTGAAGGGCTTGACCTTGATTTAAGTGAAGAGTAACAGTCCCAATTCCTTTCACGGGATAAGTGGCATTATCCCCAAGTATAATCTCCATATTTCTCTTCTTTTCAACCAAGTTAGAGAGGGCTTCCTTTTACCTAGTGAAGTACCTTGAGGCACCACTATCAATCAAACAATGGTCCAATGTATCCGGAGGTGAGGCAGTGGAGAGGGTAGAAATAAGATAGAATTCTTTTTTCTTTACAACATTAACTTCATCATACTTGGAGTTTCTCAACTTCTTGGGAGGATGCCCATCTCCATTTTGAGCAGCAAGAGCATTCCTCTTTCCTTTGTTATTGAACTTGTTGTTCCTTTGATTTCCATTGCACTTGAAGTTGTTGTTGTTATTGTCACCATCTCTTGGAGTATCCTTCTTGTGAGGGCACTCTCTAGCGAAGTGGCCGAACCTGTTACAATTGAAGCACCTTCCTTTTCTTCCTTCTTTAAATCCCGACCTGAACCCTTGTCCTTGATTCCTTGGACCAACATTGTTCCTTCTCTTAGAATGAGCGGAGAAGGAAGTAGGATTGTTTCCATTGGAGGGCTTGTCTCTTTCCATCATCCTTATTTCTTCTTGAGTGCATCTGGCCAATAGTTCATCAAATCCCAGAATCCTGTTATTGTTGAGAATGGTAGTGTTGAACACATCCCAATCTTGGTTTGGAGATTCTGTGGTGTGGTTTTTGAGATTGTGAGTTCGGATATTCTACAGTGTGCATTTTTATGTCGTCTATGTTTCAAGTCTAGAACAAGACTCATCCTCAGAACTGAATATACAAAGAAGAGAAATGGGATTTATAAATATGATCTGCTATGCTGCCAAGGTGGAGAGCTGACCAGCTCAAGGTGAATAATCAATTTTTTATTTAAACAATTTTTTTTTGTTGACTAGTGGAATCGACAATGACGGTGGTATCGTACTCACGTTACACGGGGTTTACACGGGGTCGAATCCCACCGGTTGCCACTATAACCTCTAGGAGGCACTGCCCAGCCCGCAAGAACGACCTTCGGGTAAGACGCGATTTGAACTCGTGACCTGCACAGCGGCACGGACGACTTAACAGATCGTTCCCTGGCCATGAGACCAAACCTCTGCGGGCTTATTTAAACAAAATTCTTATTTCAATTCATTTTTTTATTTTTTTGACACTTAATTACCAAATTATTTTTTATTTTAATTATAAATCTTTTTATGATATTCTATTTTATTTTAATAATGGTATTTAGAAATTATTGCTTTAATTTATTGCTAATATATTTTAATATAAGTTATATTATACTCAATTAATATAAATCTTGATATTATTAAACTCATTATTAAATTTATGTTTTAATAAGAATTTATCCTTTCAAATTTTTGTAATAATTATTTTTCATACTTCTTTAATAAATTTCATTTTAATTAAATTATAAATTCTTTTTGATTTTTTATTTATTTATTGAAGAGTAGTATTAATTTATCACTTTACTAATATTTTGATTTTTGATTTTTATAAACCTATGTTATTAGTTTATTGATAATATATTTTAATATAAATCTTAACTATACCTAATTTCAAATCATGTTATTAGATTATATAAGCAATATTACTTAATAATACTTAATATTATTATTAGGGGTAAGAGGGGTAGAGTTGGATTAACAAAGGAGGCAGGGGGTCAAAAGGGGGCAGGGCTAATAGAATTCACAGGGGTGGAGCATGAGAGGGTGATGGGGAAATTTTAGGAGAAGAGGGAGAATGTGATATAGCAGAGAATCGGGAGGAGCAGGGGGCAGAGGTGCGGGAATGATGAAGAATGGTAAGGACGATGTGAAAGGGACAGCATTTTATTCATTGCGGGGGAGAAAAGAAATCCAATTTCTGCTAACTTCCAAGCCTCCATTCCTATTGAGTTTGTGTGGGTGGTTGATGATTTCAAGTGCCTCCCACACTTTACGTTTGAAATGATGTTTTTCATTGGCAATGACCTTTGTGTCTTCAAGGCAGATATGATGGTTTGTCTTCCCTGCATGCTCTGCTAAAGCTGAAGAACGAGTTCTTTCATTTCAGATATCTGCACCATGCTCTTTAAGCCCGATCTTGACAGACCTACTTGTTTCTCCAATATAGTATTCCCCACAAGAACAATTGATCATATAAACACCTTTCTGCTAGAGGTGCTCTAGGTTGTCCTTGACAGATTTCGTTCTTTGTTTAATAGTCGTCATGGGTTTGGATGAAGTTTTGATATCTTTCCTCATGAGAACTTTAGCCAGCTTGTCAGTGACTCCACGAATATATGGAAGGTAAGCATTAGCAGTTGGGGGATTTTCAGATTTATCTTTCCTGCTTCCGAAATCGGATTTCTGGATGGCTTTGATGATGTCTTTATTATTATATCCTAAGCTTGTAAATACTTTTCTTAATTAAGTAATCTCCTCTTCGGTGTGAATCTCATCCGATACTCTATAGGCTCTAGTAAAGAGGGTTTTAAGAACACCATCTTTTGAGTTGGGTGGTGTTGTGAATCTGCATGAAGGTAATTATCTATATGTGCCTTCTTTCTGAACACTTAGTGCCCTAGAGATCCATCTTTGTTTCTTATGAGGAGGATATCAAGGAATGGGATGCAATTATTCTCCTCGACTTCCATTGTAAACTTGATGTAATTAGATATGCTATTGAGATGGTTTAAAAGGTTTTTAAGTTCATCATCCCCATGAGGCCAATCAACACTGGTGTCGTCCACGAACCTAATCCAAAACTTAGGTTTTAATGGGTAGGTGTCAAGAGCTTTCTTTTCAAAAATTTTCATGAAGAGATTGGCTACAATAGGTGATAGAGGTGATCCCATAGCAACTCCCACTGTTTTCTCAAAGATTTCCCCCTGGAAGGTGAAGAAAGTAGAATGGAGACAGATTTCAGATGGAATCAAAGCTCTTAATGATGAAGATAAGGAGCTTGTTAGACAAGAACGCGCCGTCATCCTAAGGAGAGCCAGACCTCCTAAAAGCAATTTAAACCAAGAGCAACTTAAAGCCTTAAAAAGCCTAAGGAATAATAGTGACATTGTCATTCTAAAGGCCGACAAAGGAGGTGCCACAATGGTGATGAATCATGAGGAATACATAAACAAAATGAAAGACCACCTATATAGCAGTGGCAACTACAAGAAGCTTGAGAAAAACCCCATCTCTAAAATTGCAAGGCTAGTCCAAAAAGCCATTAAAGAGACTAATTTGGATGATAAATTGAAAAAGCGCTTTACCCCCGACAGTGAAATTACTCCTCGTATTTATGGGGCCTCCAAAATTCATAACATTGATGTCCCCCTCATACATATAGTCAATACTATTAGAGCACCCACATACAAATTAGCAAAGTTATGTCACTAGCACCCTTACCGCTCTAGTTGGTAAAACCGGCTCTTTCATTAAAGACTCTAGCCAGTATGTTGAATTCATTAAACAAGCTAAGCTAGATCTAGGTGATAAAATTGTGAGTTTTGATGTGGTCCAGCTCTTCAACAAAATTCCCTTAAATGAAGCAGTTCAAGTAGTAAAAGAAGTAGCAGACCCCCAAACTGCAAAGCTGGCTGAAATCTGTCTCTGTTCTACTTTCTTCACCTTCCAAGGGGAAATATTTGAGCAAACATCAGGAGTTGCTATGGGATCACCTCTATCACCTATTGTAGCCGATCGCTTCATGGAAAAATTTGAAAAGAAAGCTCTTGACACCTACCCATTAAAACCTAAGTTTTGGATCAGGTTCGTGGACGACACCAGTGCTGATTGGCCTCATGGGGATGATGAACTTAAATTTTTTTAAACCATCTCAATAGCATATCCGATGACATCGAGAATAATTGCATTCCATTCCTTGATATCCTCCTCATAAGAAACAAAGGTGGATCTCTAGGGCACAAAGTGTTCAGAAAGAAGGCACATACAAATAATTACCTTCATGTAGATTCACACCAACACCTATCTCAAAACATGGGTGTTCTTCAAAGCCTCTTTACTAGATCCTATAGAATATCAGATGAGATTCACACTGGAGAGGAGATTACTTAAGAAAAGTACTTACAAGCTTAGGATATAATAATAAAGACATCATGAAAGCCATCCAGAAAGCCAGATCCGGAAGCAGGAAAGATAAATTTGAAAATCCCCCAACTGCTAATGCTTACCTTCCATATATCCATGGAGTCACTGAAAAGCTGGCTAAAGTTCTCATGAGGAAAGATATCAAAACTTCATTCAAACCCTTGATGACTATTAAACAAAGAATGAAATCTGTCAAGGACAACCCGGAGCACCTCCAGCAAAAAGGTGTTTATATGATCAATTGTTCTTGTGGGGAATACTATATTGGGGAAATATGTAGGCTTTTCAAGATCAGGCTTAAAGGCATGGTGCAGATATCCGAAATGAAAGAACTCGTTCTTCAGCTTTAGTAGAGCATGCAGGCAAGACAACCATCATATCTGCCTTGAAGACACAAACGTCATTGCCAATGAAAAACATCATTTTAAACGTAAAGTGCGGGAGGCACTTGAAATCATCAAGCACTCGCACAACCTCAATAGGGATGGAGGGTTGGAAGTTAGCAGAAATTGGATTTCTCTTCTCCCCCGCAATGAATAAAATGCTCTCCCTTTTACATCATCCTTACCATTCTTCATCATTCCCGCACCTCCGCCCCCTGCTCCTCCCAATTCTTTGCTATATCACATTCTCCCTATTCTCCTAAAATTCCCCTTTCACCCTCTCATGCTCCACCCCTGTGAATTCTATTAGCCCTGCCCCCATTTGACCCCCTCCCTTCTTTGACCCAATCCTTTGTTAACCGAATTCTACCCCTCTTTTACCCCTAATAATAATATTAAGTATTATTAAGTAATATTGCTTATATAATCTAATAACATGATTTGAAATTAGGTATAGTTAAGATTTATATTAAAATATATTATCAATAAACTAATAACATAGGTTTATAAAAATCAAAAATCAAAATATTAGTAAAGTGATAAATTAATACTACTCTTCAATAAATAAATAAAAAATCAAAAAGAATTTATAATTTAATTAAAATGAAATTTATTAAAGAAATACAACAACAATGAAATAATATCAAAATTGCACTTACAAGAGAAAGCGAGTATATCCACCCATCACAATTGCAATAAAGAAGCTCCAAGACAAGAATAGCGAAAATCGAAACATCAAAATGCATAAAAAATCTCCAATTTCGCTCATCAATTGCATGTTCGAATTCTTTTACAAGAGATAATCCAAATCCAAATGATCATGAGATACAAATGAGCCATAAGGAGTTCGATTTATTCTAATTAGCCTAATGAGCCCCTAAAAATGACTTTTATGTGCAAAATAAGAACCCTATTGGTGACAAGCCCACCAAATAGCTCAAAAGTGCTCAACAAGCCTTCCTCAAGAGGTAGAAATGATAGAATAATGGTGCAAGAGGGTCGTTGGAAGGCCTAGATAACTCCTCCATGTGCCAAGATGAAGCAAAGGGCTCTCAAAATGATGACCAAGGGGTCTACCTCTTGGTTTTTCCATGCAAAATATTTGTGGTGCTCCCAAGTGGCTTTGGGGCAAAATGAATGATCTCATGGGTCTCCAACTGGACCAAAAAAATCAATGCTCCATCAATAAGGGCTATAATGATGATACAAGCCCTCCCATGTCTCCTTGGGTGAGACAAAACCCCATCTGTGCCTTGTTACTGCTAATCTAGCAAGGGTCCTAGGAGGGGTTCCTGTTGAAGGAAATGTAACTAGGTTCGGTCTTCATAAAGGTACTTTTGACATTTGTACTTATTCAAGAAAAGAAATATTATTTTTATAATATATGTCAATGAGTTTCTTGCTCATTGAAATAGGTCTAGCACATGTTAAGTACTATAGGTGAGTCAAATAGTAAAAAAGAAATATTGAAGGCCTTAAGGGCATGTTACACCATGTATTAAGGGTCAAGGGAATACCTCCAAGCAAATTCAAGTCCCCTCCTATGCAAAGCCACCATCAAAGAGGCTCCTTCAAGCATGTGACACCACCAAAGAAGCCATCCAAAGTAGGTGAACTAGTCAGCCTCTAAACTGTTTTCAAGTCGCCCTTCTAGTTGACCTTCTAGTCGGCCTAAAGGGAGGGAGAATCCTCTATATATAGAGGTTGTCCACTCCACTACAATGCACTCACTTACCTCTGAAATCAACGAAGAAAATGAGCAAGTAAACGGTGAAAAAGGGACGAGAAAGGGAGCCTCTAGTGCACCAATGAAGGAAGGAAGTACACTAGACCTTAAAGGATTGTTTCTAGGGAAACCTACAGTCACACGTGCGAGGAAAATGAAGGCTGCTTGCGGTCATAACAACAAAAAACCACAGTTGGCATATCTCTCTAGTTGGGCTAGTAACCTAGGCCTATAAGGCCTCCCAATCAAGCAAAGGAAGAAAAGAGCTTACACATCAAGTAAATCACCACACGTGCGGGAATCTAGGGCTGCAGGACAGTCATATCAACTCTGCACCTACACATGGAAGAAGGAGGTCATTTGGTCAAGTAGAAGGAAGGGATCATCACAAGAAAAGGGACTTATCAAAAGGTGCCTCTTCTAGAGCAAGTGCAACAAGGTCTATCAACAATTGAAAGAAGAATGAAGTGCCAAAAGAAGGAGGTTGAAGTACCAGAAGGAGAAAGTGTTGAAAGGACTTGACTTGTGCTTGGAGGATATTCAAGTCAGGGGTCTAGGGTTTTGCATTGATCAATAAGAAGCTTCAATAAGAGAAACTTACTAAAGGGTTTTCCTCTCAAGAGAAGAGAGGTTTTGGCCCTGTCAAAGAGCCAACATCTTGTGTTCTTGTTCTTATGTTGTGGTAGCAGTTTGATGAAGTACACACACATGCATTAATAAGAAGAAGAATATTAAGATAATAAGAAAAGTGAAAAGACTCCACAAATTGTTATCAAGTCAAGAAGAATCACAATACACCTAATTTTCCCTAGATTCTTCAACATGGTATCAGAGATAAGGTGACACATCAAGGAAAGGGCAAGTCAAGAACACTCATCAAGGAAAGGCATCTACAAGGTTGAAGCATCAAACCAAATATTCTCAAGGAAAAGAAGGCCTACCATAGCAAGAAGAAGAGCCTTACACAAAGGCACCTACAAAGAAGAGCAGATCAAAGAGGGACCTACATCATCTACAAGTCACCAAGCAAATCTCTTCATCAAGCAAGTCCACTTGGAGAAGGCAACTTGAAGAACATCAAGATCCTAGGAAGGCAAGCCATCAAGTCTTCAAGAAGAAAGAAAATCCACTACATCTCAAAATGTATCAAGTAAGTATATGTCCCCTTCTGAATATACATCAATGTCTTTTTGCAAGGAAAGCAACAAATTGGCAGGTACCAATAACTTTCTTGCATTGAAGAAGAGGACTGATTTACTTCTCAAGGAGAATGAACTCCTAAAACATGTCAAAGGGAATATTACTATCCCTGCTAAGAAACAAACTCAAGCCTTAGCTAAGTACAATAAGAATGAGACAAGAGCTCAAAGGATTCTAATAGAATCTCTCTCATTTCTTATGTCTCCAAATTTGAAACATCAAAAGAAATTTATGATAAGTTAGTAGAGCTATTCTCAGTATCCAAAGCTGGAGAAGTAATATCTCTAAGGATTGAATTGTACAAGATGAAGATAACAAAGGAAGGATTAGCTCCCTACGTCATGAAAATCTCTGAAATGAGGGATCAACTTCAAGAGCTTGGGGAAGTCATGTCTAACAGAGAAATGACAACTGTAGTACTCAGTGCTCTACCTGAGGATTGGGGCAACTTCACATCAAGCATATATGCCAAGAAGGAAGCAACCACACTCAATGAAATGTGTGCTCTCTGCAATATAGAGGAAACTAGACTTAAAGAAAAGGAAGATGTGGGATCAAAGGAGCAAGCATTTGCTACCATGGCCAAGAGAAAGGGTAAATTTGGCAACAAAGACATGTCCAAAATCCAATGCTATGGATGTCAAGAATATGGAAACTTCAAAAGGAGTTGTCCTAAGCTTAAGAATGACAACAACAACAAAAGAAAGAAGGAAGAAGCTCACATGACTCAAGAGGTGAGAGAAGAAGAAAAGAAGCAAAAGAAGGAAGATCCTCTAGATCTCTACCATGACTAAGTCAAACTCTTTACTTCAAAGGTTTTGAGTAGGATAGGAGCATGTAGGAATAAAATAAAATTGCATGGCTAGAAACATTTTCTAGAATCTAGAAGCATGAAGTACATAGAGTTCTAGACACTCATGAAGAAGTAACATTTATAAAGAGAACAAAATGCATGGTTAGCAATATCTTCTAGAATGTAAGAGCATGGTAGATATAGCTCAAGATATTCATATAGAAGGAGCATACCTAGTATAGGAACTCATCCACGATGAAAGAAAATTGATCATGATTAAGAATCTTAGAAGACCTCCATCATCAAAGGAAAATAAACATTTGCAAGGCAAGGGTCTTTAAGACCCTATGATGGAATCTTCAAAAGAAGGGTTCATGAACCAAAGCAGATGTCTCATTGGGAATCCCATTCATGGGATTCAAGAAACGAATGATATGCAGGCAAGCTAAGATGAAGCAAGAAGGGCGACACCAAGGACAACCAAATGAAGCTAAGATGATCAAAGGAGAATCAAGACGAGGTATGTATGCATTAAAGTTTAGTCATGTTATCATTTGTATATTACTGAGTCATGGGGATAGTTCTATAACATGATCAAATATGAAAGAATCTCTTTCACCAACGACATGCTCAAAGGCATGTACTACATTGCAATGAAGTTCAACAAAAGGATATGCTCACCTAAGGAGTATAAGATTGCTGACTAAGAAGCAAGAAGAAATGTTGACTAGTCCAGGAAGCAAGCAGTGAAAAAGTGCTTTCACAAGGAGCATAAGGTGGTTGACCAATCTATCTAAGAAGCAAATGAAGAAAGAGATCAAGCATGTGAAGAACACCATGATCACCAAGAATCACTATCTGAAAAGATACATTGAAGATATCTCCCAAAAGAAGGTAGGGCAACTCTGACAAAGGAAGGAAGGACCCTTGACATCTATGAAGGCTTTGGAGATATAAAAGATGCAGATAACCGATTCTACCTTACAAAGATGTCGTGATGAAGAAGCCATCCAACAAAAGAAAAAGCAATGTTGAAGCAATACCAGGATGAAGTCATGATGGGCTATTAGGTCGAAGCATGTAAACAAGCAATTGCAACAATGTATCCATGAAAAGAGTATTCCGAAGCATGGAGAGATGACAAAGGAGTAGCCAGATGACAAGAAAGCCTGATGTATGACAAGATAGCCAGACAAACCAGTAAGGAAAGTGATCGATGGATGGTGCCCTACCTAGAAGAAGTTCGAACAAAGACTTCATGACATCAAAGAAAGGAAGCAGATCAAGCAATTGAAGGATCCACAAAGAAGAAGTTGCTGATGAATGAAAGAGTTCTTAGTTAAGAGGGAGCTCTAACAAGTCCCTGATCAAGAGGGAGTTTTGGATCACCCCTGATTACAAAGGAGTGACAATTGTGTTTTTCCATATCATGTGTCATGAACTAGACCAGGACTAGCAGCCGTAAATCTAGATGAAGGCTGTGATTGGAAATGTAGACACAAGATAGACACAACATTCTTGTCTTCACTTAGGAGGAAAGAATGGGAGGATTAGGTAATCATCTAGCATCTGATACTCTTTGAGGATTTGTAGGGCATCCAAAACAAGAGTAGGCAAGAGGACTGATGTTCTTTGAGGGCTGGGAACCCAAGATAAGAATAGTCCTAGAAGGTCATACTCAAAGAACACCCGGGTGGGTATGTACCTTGAGAGACAATGATGAAGATGTCTATAAATCATTGGTCTCGCCAGCATTGTAGCTCATGATCTCATGAAGAGATGGAGCTGTTAGTCAAGGCCTTGCACTATGACAATGCTAATTGGCATGATGCTATAACAGATGGATTGCAAATCCAGTTTCTCTTATGTGAATTTTTCAGAAACTTATAACAACCAAACACCTTCTAATGTTGTATGAATATCTCCCTAGTTAAGAGGGAGTGTTGAAGGAAATGTAACTAGGTTTGGTCTCCATAAATGTAATTTTGATATTTGTACTTATTCAAGAAAAGAAATATTATTTTTCTAATATATTTCAATGAATTTCTTGCTCATTGAAATAGGTCTAGCACATGTTAAGTGCTATAGGTGAGTCAAATAGTCAAAAAGAAATATTGAAGGCCTTAAGGGCATGTGACACCATGTATTAAGGGTCAAGGGAATACCTCCAAGCAAAGTCAAGTCCCCTCCTATGCAAAGGTACCATCAAAGAGGCTCCTTCAAGCATGTGACACCATCAAAGAAGCCATCCAAAGTAAGTTAGCTAGTCAGCCTCCAAACAGTCCTCAAGTCAGCCTTCTAGTCGGCCTAAAGGGAGGGGCAGTGCTCTATATATAGAGGCTGTCAACTCCAATACAACGCACTCACTTACCTTTGAAATCAATGAAGAAAATGAGCAAGTAAATGGTGAAAAAGAGACGAGAAAGGGAGCCTCTAGTGCACCAACGAAGGAAGGAAGAACATCGAACCTTAAAGGACTATTTCTAGGGCAACCTATAGTCACATGTGAGAGGAAAAGGAAGGTTGTCTGCAGTCATAACAGCAGAAACCCATAGTTGGCATATCTCTCTATTTGGGCTAGTAACCTAGGCCTATAAGGCCTCCCAATCAAGCGAAGGAGAAGGACACTCAAGTGAAGGAAGAAAAGAGCTTACCATATCAAGTAAATCACCACACATGAGGGAATCTAGGGCTGCAAGATAGTCATATCAAGTCTGCACCTACACCTGGAAGAAGGAGCTCATTTGGTCAAGTAGAAGGAGGGGATCATCAAAAGAAAAGGGACTTATCAAAAGGTGCCTCTTGTAGAGCAAGTGCAACACGGTCTATCAACAATTGAAAGAAAAACGAAGTACCAGAAGAAGGAGGTCAATGTACCGGAAGGAGAAAGTGTTGAGGAAATAAAGAATTGGAAGGACATGACTTGTGCTTGGAGGATATTCAAGTCAGAGGTTTGGGTTTGGCTTTCCTCTCAAGAGAAGAGAGGTTTTGGCCTTGGCAGAGAGCCAACATCTTGTGTTCTTGTTCTTATGTTGTTGTAGCTGTTTGATGAAGTACACACACATGCATTAATAAGAAGAAGAAGATTAAGCTAACAAGAAAAGTGAAAAGACTCCACAAATTGTTATCAAGTCAAGAAGAATCACACTACACCTAATTTGCCCTAGATTCTTCAACAGTTCCAAAGGGGAAACTACTAGACCAAGTGGCCACAATGGGACAAGGATCGACTGTCACCTTAGTCAATGTCCCCTTCTCTTTACGGACTTTCACTGATGAGAGGAGTCCCGGTATAGAGGAAATCACAAGGAAGGGTAAGTCAATTATAGGATGTAATGTGATTCCTAAGGCCCATTCATAAGAGAGACTCAAAAAATAGGCTTGCTTGCTTTAGGAGCATGGTTAGGGGCTCTCTAAGAAAGGCTCAAGGGAGGCTTAGGCCTAGGGATTCGAGGTATTCCTAAATGAAGGATGTCTTAGACCTAAGGCACTTTTGGGAATAGAAGAACCTCTCTTAAGGTCTTGTGAGGTAACAAGCATATGAAAATTTTGGACCATAAGAGAGACCTAAAAGACCAAAGCAAGGCCTAGGGTTTATGATGATCATCAACAATAGGACTAGGTCAAGCAAGGATGAGAGGAAAGGGTCAAGAGAGATTAACTTCCTTGGAGTTTTCAAGCGCAATAGACCCTTTTGAATGCTGGTAACCTAGAATGACCTAAACCCAAGTGATTTTGGAGCTAGGGCTTGTTGTTTCTCACAAACTGACCGTGGGATTGGCTTCAAAATTGGAGGGCTAATGGAAGACACCCCAACGCAATTCCTTGCCTACTTTTTCTAAAAATTGATGGCTCAAGTAGAATTCGTTGGGTGCCCTAGCTAGGTTGTCTAGGGATAGGGCAGAAAAATTCTGAAGAAGGGAAAATTTAGGGTGATCATCAAGGGTTGAGACTAGTGCCTAGCCGATTGTGGAGAATGGAGTCAAAGGGAAATTGATTTAGGATTTTCGCTCCTTCAAGGGGTCCTCCTGCAACTTTGCATGCCCTAGAGATGCACCAACTAGGTTACAAGAGACATTTATACTTCTTTTGACAAATTAAAGGAGTTTCAAGGTGAAAGGTATTAACCCACCCCTAGGAATAGTTCGATCTTCTTGCCAAGATGAGTAATATATGAAACGAGCCAAGATTATATGTGTTTATGAATTCCACATCAATAATGAGGGCACAAACATAATCCAAGCATAGCGTTCCATACATTAGACATAAAACATGAAATTTTTTGCATAAGAAAGCACTTACATGACAAAATGATTATTTCCATCCATTTGATTTGGAATAATGAAGCACCAAGACAAGATAACAATCTTCCAAGCATCAAAATGCATCAATTAACGTCCAATTCATCCAACAATAACAGGTCTGAGTTCTTTTCTCTAAATGGATACCAATCTAAGTGATGATGAGAGTTCAAATGATCCTCTCTTATATTTAGATGATCCTGCAAGGGATTCAAATGGCCTAATTATGCCTAATAATGCCCCTACAATAAAAATAATGTGCAAAATAACATCCTTTTGGTGACAAGCCCACCAAATAGCTCCATAATATGAAAATTAAGCCTCTCAAGAGGGCTGAAATGATAATACAATAGCTAGGAGGTCCGTTGTAAGGACTAGTGAAGTCCCTCATGTGCCATAATGAATAGGAGGGCTCCAATAACAGTGATGAAGGGAGTGGCCCCTTGGTCTCCAAGGAAATGACCTGTGGTGCTCCCAAATGGCTGTGGGGACACAAAAACATCCTCATGGGTCTCCAACTGAATCGAACAAGCATGTATCCCGCTTGCCACTCCTAAAGCAAGCAACCAATAAAGGAGATCCCATGAGACTAGGATAGAAGGTTAACCCCCAAGTTGGACAAGGGGACAAGAGCACAAACCAAGCCCATTCATCCGTTGAATCCTCCCGCTAACCCATGCCTAGAAGTGTCCGTGATAAGTGATGGGCCCGGTATTGCAACAAGGATGTTAAAACTCTTGGGATTCTCAACTTAAATTAACAATCCAGGGTTCGTACAAACTTAGAGGTGACGGTGCTATATGCACAGTAGGTCAAGATCTACTCATGTCACCCTCAGTCATTGAATTAGATCAAGGTATGTGGAGACCACTCCCTCAACGAAATTCAAAGAGAATTTGTAAAAATAGGTAGAAGCCTACCCTAATTGCAAGGAAGTGAACATTATCTTAATTGCAGAAATGAAATTTCCATTCATTAGATGTAAAGACTAACTGTAACTACAGGAAGGAAAAAGACTACACTAGTTGCAGAAATGAACCATGCTACTCTACTTGCAAACGAAACAAGTTAACACTCTACTTACAGAATGTAAATCATTAATCTATTTAAAAATTTCTTTGAAAGAGGAAATTTAATCTACAACACATAACTAGGAAATCGAAGAGTGTAAGTTTTGAAAACTAGGTCTATTCTATTTTCATTGAAGAGTTTTCCTTATATCACTAAATGTAAGATAGTTTTAGCTCTAGCAGTAGGATCCTTACTCATTGCAGGAAAGAATAATCATTGTGATTCAAATGTGAAAATCTGCCTCTTAGTTCTAATTACTGTATTGTACTTGTAGTGAAGGAAGGATGGGTCTAGAGTGGTCCTTGGGTTTCCCCAATCATGGATTCAAAGCTTGGAGATCATTGTTCAATCCCAAAATGCAAAAATTTTGCTATAGGATTGGGTTCGAGAGCTTTCTGAGGATAAGAAAGTTGTTTTGAAGGTCGAGGAAGATGGATGAGGGTGTATGAAGGATGTATGAGGCGTTTTTTCCAAGCTTAGCACCATTCAGAGGCCCATCTTACACAAAAATACATGCCCACGGTGTCAATCATTGTTTCTGAAAAGATGATCTGAGTGGCAGAATTTGAGAGCAGTATGAGGTGTCTAGGAGGAGGATGGTAATGACAAAGTGGATGTAGGATTAATGTTCCAACCCCTGCAAGTCACTGGCAGTCCCTGTAGACTAATCAATCAACTTCTTTTCCTCTTAAGAAGAACATACATCTAATGATCAAATTGCAACAAAATAAATCAAAAGTGGAAAGGATGAGTTGAATTTTATTTCATCAAGAACTATTCTATCCTACAACATGCATCTAATTCGTTTTCCAAGACATGATGTCAACTTCTAAGATGCAGAAACAAAGCATGCAAGAGAATTGCAATCCAAAGGCTTGCAAAATCCAAAGAAACACAAACTCATTTTTTTGGCTTGTTGTTGTAGACTCTTCAACCACACTTCCCACAAGAGAGGTGGTGATCAGGGCTACAACTACAATTTTTCCAATTTAATTTCTGCCTAAACAAGGAAAAAAAATACACCAACTTAAGAAGGGACAAAAGGAAAATACGTGAAAGGGACTAAAGCCTCTAGGTTTGGCCCAAACCCAAGGGTTTCAACCCTCCTAAGATAACTCAGATGTAGACCAACATTGAACCTTTCATTAACAAAAAATGGAGTTCAAATACATCATCTCAAAATGGAAAATAACAGTCTTAAGTACTTGGCCTTTAATGGCTCTTCCTAGGTCCAAAAGTTTGAATCCTAATGAGCCCTTAGGCCTATTTATTTATACGAAGAGTGACTAAGGGGTAGATCCCTCGAGAGGACTACTTCCCTCCAAAATATCGAAATTAGTGGATCTAGTTTCCTTAATCCTCTCATGCACTTGAGTTCCTCAGCTGCCAATGGATCTCGAGCTATAGATGAGTGCAGATGAGTGATTCTAGGGATTACTTCGAGTCAAAAGAGTAAATGTAGGGGACAAGCCTCCTACATTCCCTCTAGCTGCCTACAACGTGCCTCTGCATCATGAATGTACCCAAAATGCTCTCTTGCCTACACACAAACCACATTAGGTCACGAAGTATGACAAGAACCCTTTAGTCTTCCTACGAAGCACGTTATAGCCAAAAATGTAAATTAATGTGGAGAAAAGAAAGAATTTATGGTTTGGAGGATAGCAATATGGGTCTCAAAATGTACCTATTGATGGGGCCCTTCAATAAGTAAAAAATATATATTTTACTACATAATGAAAAACCATACCTTTGGGGTTGGAAGGCCCACCTTCAAACATATGATCATAACAGACGAGCGACTTCCCATAATGGTTGGTTGAGGTGGCGGAGATGGTGGCACATTAAGCTATCTGGTGGCTGCAAGGGGCTATTGGTTGAAGACGATATAGGAGAAAATTTCTCCTATGGTTGTCACCCACAAGTTGGTGGGTAACATCTGGCTCCAACTGGGACATGATCTCTCAATAGAGTGCACGAACGTACTCAAACGAGGAGGTCATGAGAACACCAACAATCTCTTAGGACCGCAGACCTGGTACCTGCACATCAATGACTAAGCACATGGGGCAACATGTTTTTGCGGCGTCTTATGATTTCCCATGCTTTTGTTAGGCCATAAAAGTCAGCAAGAAATAAAATTTTATTCTAGATTCAATTTTGATCTTAAATGCACCTAATCTAGCATGATAAAAGGATATGATGTTAGTTCTAATGCAAAAATAAATATGGAATGCATCCTACCCTAACATGCATATTATCTCAGACAAAGACTAAGTGTAATCATAGAGCTAGTGCAACTAACATATCATTTGATCAATATATACTTGCATGCCTATATGATTACTCATGCAATAGATCCAAAAGCCAAGACAGGAACAATCACATGGAGGATGATGAAGGTGGGAGGTAGGAAAATACAATGTCCATACATGGAGTATCACAGGGGAAGAGGGAACAAAGGGATGCAATCTACTCCACAAGATTCTTTCTTCCAACCAAAAGATAGAGATGTCAACAACCAAACTCATAAACCTTCGATGGATGGCAACCTTAGGCATATCATCTCCATTGTGGTCCTTATCATTCATATTGTGCTTTATGGCCATCATAGGGCCATGATTAGAAAGAAAGGGAAACTGATGACATGGGGAGACACCATAAGCAGGTTGCTCATGTTCAGGCAAGAGAAAGGATTATTTATTACAAGAAGGGTTGAAGAAAGGGTCCACATGCAACTAGATTACATGCCTAGGATTGTGAGGAGAGACAAGGGTCCTATTGATATCATCATTATCAGTGTCATAGATAGGGTCCGTGTCAAAACGCTTCCCATGAACCTATCATTTCCCTTGTTCAATATGTAAGAAATCATTGATATCAATGTTTGAAGGGGGTACGGGATCACATTTTCCAAGGTCTTCATAAAGTGCATTGTCAGAAATAGTATCTTTAGAAAAGGT
>APFE031392040.1:4712-30098 GCA_000404065.3 Pinus taeda
ATTTGTCACCGTTGGTCACCGTCCTTGTTACCCCCCCGCTATCACACATTAGAGGACACATTTACGGACCTGTGACCAATGACACAACTTGAAAACACTTGCATTGAGGTCTCCTGAGTATGAATTTCAATATCCCTGAAGACACCCTTTGAAGATTAACCTTGGAAAATACCCTTTCTTCATTAGCGCGGGTCCACAGTGTCTAACCCACGCCCATGGCCCAGTTCCTACAAAGAGGGCGCGCCCATAGACGCTCTTTCATAGAGCACGGCCCGCGCCACACAATTTGGGCATGATTTTTGGCCAGCGCGCACTAGAATGTTTTTTCCTCCATAACTCACCCAGTTCTCTAAGGAAAAATCCCATAAAAGCAGTCGGGTGTCGTCTTTTCTATCCAAGACAACCCAGCTCAATGGTTATTTTGGGACAATGCCAAAATCTCAGAAGGTGTCCACATACAACGCATATCTCTTCTCCTCCATCTACAAATGCCTGTCTCCCCACATTGAACAGGCTAGTTAACAAGTTAGTAAGAGTGATAGCATGAGCTAGAGAGTTTTTATGATAGTAAGAGCTGAAAGAGAGGTTATGCTGCCGGATTGTTGAGAGAGAAAGTGACTTTGCAAGACATGTTAGACTGCTGACCCAGTTGGAGGAGATTTTCAGCGTCAAGCCTTAAGTGGTTGTAATTCTTCTCTCTTTTATATTGAATGATAAGCGACTATTATTATGGTTCCATTCACATGTTCTTCTGGTAATGTTTGAATTATATCCTGCTTGACTGATATATAATTGTATGATATTAGATTTTACGCTTGTTTTGGGCTGTTCTTCATTTGTGCATGTGTCCATGCGTGGAGCGCAAGGATAGTGACCGGCCATAGCTAGAGGACAGGAGCGACACTTCTCCCACAACAAATAGCGTTGGATCTCAGGTTGGTCTTTCTGATCGACTTTTAAATTGTACAATTAGGGACTTGCATGCAGCGTGTATGATTGTTGCTAGACCCCTGTGGGGCTAGTGGGATCGCCTCTATCTGCAGAGGGGATTTACCTCCGCAACATAGAGCCCCTACCAAGAACTATGCCCTATTTCTAATGGAAAGGTATTTGCAATTAAAAATAAAGGTTGTTAAAGCAGGTGCTCCCATACAAATTAACACTATAGATGATTTCATAAATTGCTGTAAGAATTATGGGGTAAAAGTGCAGAGGTTATTGTGTGAATTTTACTTGCATAACCTTGTACTAGAACAAGAGACCGAACTGAACCCTGGCCCTTTTGTTGGGGACATTCAATTGCAAGCATTTATCTCATTTGCAGTTAATCAAATTAAATGGCTTAAAGCCTACAACGCTTTTCAAAGACAAGAAACCAGATTAGATCTATGGGTAAGAGCTGAGCCTAGGGACCCAAAACAGTTATGGAGGAGACATAAAAATCTCATGAAGGCTCCAGGAGTGATTGAAGCATTAGGACCCATGCATGAAGCAATCATTCGGCAGGGATTTGAATACTTTTCCTCTATTAAAGACCTTGCCGTTGAAGCAGCTAAATTTCAATATCGAATATATAATCCGAACATCCAACTCAGAGGACCATTTAAGTATGAGAATTTTAAACTTGCTGCTAACCGATTTCCCCTCTATGGCGAAATTGTTTTGAGGGCAGGGCCATCCTAGTTAGGATATAGGTTCTGGAGTCCAATCATTTGGCATCCTGCACCCGGATACCAAGCCCTGTATGAGATGCCTGAGGGTTAGACAGACCATTTCTTTGATCATTTAGTTTCGCATCACGGCTGTAGGCCCTCACACGAGATTCCATCTCCAGCCTACTCACTCACTGCTTTGCATGTCAACTACAATGTTTTCATGAGGCCATGAAAAAGGGTAAGCTGGGGGGTGTGTGGAGTATCAAAGAAGGTATGTTTTGATAGTTACTTCAGTATCTTTTTAGAACTTATAAGCCTTTTTGCATTAGAAACTTAGACAATAATAAGGATTTATAATGAAACACGTGAGATTAATAGAGAACGCTGATAATTGTCATTCCTATGTGCAGGAGGGAGGAAAAACGGAAAGTGACCATCCTAAAGGAAAACAAAAAGATGAATTAATTGATGTCCCTTCGAAAGGAGACCACGTGCAAACTAGATCAAAATGGACCAACCCAGGAAAGGAAGCGGAGATACCAGCTCGGAGCAAAAAAGGAAAGAAGTGACTAAGGATTAACGATTTTGCGAATCCATCAGGATCTTAGATCCTGAGGGATCGCTGTTTTATCTATTTCTGCATCTAGATATCTCCATCATCATCCTTATATAAGGGATAGCGTTGTTGGCTAGAGGAGGAGGACTTTATGTAATTTCTTTTAAGAAAGATCAAGACTATGATCTTTATGTTCTGTTAGAGACTTGAGTTACTGTAATTCTACTTCATGCATTAATACAAACTTGGTTACTCTTTTATCTTTGAGCCTAGATCAATCTTAAGCGGTGTACCAATGGAGGCTAAGGGCCCAGCCCTGGAGGACACTTGCTCTTGTACCATTACGCGTGGTTTCTGTGTGGTTTGTTTATCGACGTAATCTGGTAATCTTTTGTGTTTTATAACGTTTATGTTACATACTCTGTTGGGTTTAACTCATTTAATGTTCCTGCAAACAAAAGTCTTGTATTGACGCTGCATCATGTTATCAATCCTTTAATTGTTAGTATAATACGGTTAATCTCTACAGGATACTGTCATTCCATTACAGAGTTTTATGCGATTGTGTTACAACATTTATCTTGAAGGTTTTGATTTCACATGATTATTGAATCCCTGAATGTTACTGTTTTTGTCTTGATATGCAATCGTATGCTTTTATTTAGAGCGATAACAGAGTCATATTAAGCACGTTGTGTTTATATGGTTTTTAGTACCATTCCATCTTGAATCTGTAGGAAGTGCTGTTCCATAGTATGTGTATATCTTTAAGAGCGAAGGATTGTTGTTTGGATTGGAGTGATTAAATAGAATTTACAGCTTGATGAACTTGGTCACTGCAGTTGCTGTTCCATTTTAGTTGTTGTTCCATTTCTGAATGCTGTTACATTTCAGTTGCTGATCCATTTCAGTTGCTGTTCCATTTCTAAATGCTGTTCCATTTCAAGATTGTTGATTTGCTGTTTTCCTTACTTGCCATTTCATTTCTTATTTATTAAGAACAATCTCAGGCTGTAGTGAGCGTCAGCATCTGCTACCTGGCTCCCGGACCTTTGATCTGTTCCCATCAGTTATGAAAGGGATGGGTTATTGCTACCGAGTCCTTGATTGATGCATTGCTTTGTGTGATTTAGCCTTTTGAAGTAGTTAAGTTGTAGACACGCATCACTTTACTCTTGTAGTTTTAAACAGCTATACTACGAGCATTACTCTGACAAATGCTAAGCCTCGGACAGAGACACTCTTTGAAATAGCAAGACATTCCCGGATTGACATATTAATGTGAGGTAACTAGAGGTGAAAGAGACCCTTTTTATAGCTCTACAATGGCCTAACCTCCTCTTTTCAGCTATTAAAGGACGAGGCATTCAAGGCTAGTCTAAGGTGGGAACTTCATGAGCTAAGGAAATGCTGCTTGGATGAGATTAGTAGAGAGAGTAATGATATCATGTCAAATTGTTGTTCCATGAGGAGAGAGGGGTTTGAAGCTCAGAGGATGACGCTGAATCAAACATGCATCTACATGGGTTGTAATATTCCTTTATATGAATAAAGAGTTCTATGCTTTTTCCTATTCATGTGTTATGTGATGTATATTGTACTTTCGATTCTATAATATGTTTAGTTAACAGATCAATATGTATGCTTTGATGGTTTTCGGTCTCAGCTTGTGTGTAGGTACCTTTCAAACGAGTTAAGTATGGAAGGGAGTGGTGAAAGTGGTCAAAGGGAAGACAGATTGAGTGAGAGATACAGGTTGGTACTTTTGCTCCTCTTTATTTTATTTGTTAGCTATAGGAAAAGCAATGGAATTACTTTAACTGTTCTTCTAGACTTGCTACTAGGTCTAGGTGTTAGTCGTTCGAAAAGACCCTAAATTTTCCCATAACAAAATGGCGACCATATTGGGGACCAATTTTATCCCTTATATTAGCTAATCCATCTCTTGAAACACTTTGACATACTTTACCCTCTGCTATTCATCGAATTCAAGTTCAATTTACTGAAATTTGAGTCAATTTTGAGCATAAAATTGTCATTTTGTAATCATCGCAGCTCTGTAACTGACCAGGTGCTATGCATTGCACCCTTTGCACAGGGACAATGCTATGCATCACATTGTACCTAACTTTGGCCTACGTTGATTCCTTTTGGATCAGTTCTTCCATCTAGGAGCTGAAGCCTTAAGTTAGTTTTCAGTTGTTTGAATTGTTTATTGGATTTAGATGATTTCTTGTCTTTGAAAGCAGTCTTTTCTTCCTTGTTTTGACCCATTTCAGAATCGATTGTTAAATTTTTGTTTATGTATTTGTTTATCATTTCCAGTCCTTAGTCAAAAAGTAGTTTCAATCGATTGTTTTGTCAAATATGAAGCGTCGTAAAATCTTCCTTCATTAAAATAATTGATTGGTCTACTTGTGCATCTTATTCATATTTTCATTCAAGTGTTGAAAATATTCATTTCCTTAAAGTTAAAAGTGTCATTTAGTCTTCCTTTATCTTTAAGTGAAATTGTGATAAATCGACATTTGTGTGAAAAAAACTTTTGAATCATTGTTCATTTGTTCTTTTTAGTGCATAATTCACATTAAGGAGAACTGAAAAGAAAAAGAAATACATGTAATTTCATTTTAGGAGATTGAATGTGTGTGCTTAAAAGGAATGGTTAGGGAAACGCATTAGTGAGTGCTCTTTGTTGTTTGATCCAAAAAGTACTTGTTTGCTCTTTCCCTTGTAGCTAGGATTTTCATTGTCAAAATGGAAAGAGTGCTTCTCATTTTAATTGCATTCTTAGGAATTTTGGAAAACATCACATGGTGAAACCCAAAGGCAAATTTTAAGCACGATCAACCTAAAATTAACCTCAATTAACCTAATAATGCATTGTAATTTAACGCAAACATCTAGAGGTGTCTAGGCTAGAGACATGTTCCGGTGTCTTAAAACCTAGTGGCTGTCGTTTCATTGAGGTTGGGTGATTCCTCCTCTTTGAACCGGTAAGTACTAGTACAGACTTGTGCTCCCTGTACCATCGTGTATATAGTGGGAGATACTAATAGGTTTAAATCCTTTATCCCTAGGAAGCCGAGTCTGCTTCCTTACCAATCACAATGCACCGAACACAACATTCGGGAAGATTGACTGTCGTATGGTAAATCCTTGGTAATTTCTCTTTAATTTACCACCAAGGTGTATATTGCAGTTTTGTGAATAGTTGGTAAACCCTCTTGCTTAGTATCTCCAGAGCAGTCACTTTTACTCCTTTTCGACTCCTTAAAGGAAAAGGTTCATCTAAGCGCTTGTCCTTTCAAGCTCATTAAACAACGAAAGCGACTAGAGTCATCTTTTGCTTTTTCTCGACTCTTAAAAAATGAAAAAGAAAAGTTAAGTTCTAGTGTTGTAAAAGTTAATTTATCACAGATAACATCCTCCACACTTGTTTTTAGTTGATCTTAGGTTGAAACATATGGCGACAAATCCAGAGTCCACCAATCAAGGAATTCTTTTTGATGGGAATCCTAGTCCTTTTGCTCCATTTGGAAATATTGGTGCTCCATATATGGCTACATTGTCCCTTCCGGGATTTACCATTGGCTTACCAGTATGGTTGTTTTCAACCTCTTTGGTTCAAAATGACATGATTTCTCCGTAATCGAGTACTCCTCCAACTGGAAAAAATCAACCTCCAGTTGATCCTAAGGTTGACCCTTTGCCTTCTTCCTCCTTTGTTTCTTCCTCCCCTTCTTCCTCTTCGCCTCGTGAAAGTATTGATACTAGTAACCAGGTGGCTAAGAAGAAGAAGAAAGGGAAGAAGAAGAAGAAGAAGCAAATTCAGCAGAGGGGCAACCAAGCAACATTTCTTTGAATGCAACATCTGATGAGAAACCGTCTGTCAAGCCTCACAAAGTTCGATATCCATGCAAACTTTGTGCGGGAGACCACCTTCTTCGAAATTGTCCTGATATTCCTTAGATCTTAGAAGAATGGTCTTCCCGTTCACATCATCTCGTGTCATCAACCTCTGGAGATCATGTTGGTGACATACCATCAACTAGTGATAGTAAAGTTCATGGATAGAAGGGAAAAGTCAAGTTTCCATGTAGGTTATGTGAAGGGAATCACCCCAGTCACCTTTGTCCTTATTTGGATGAAGCCAAAAGAGTGTTGGATAACCGTCCTACTTCACCGTAGCGTCTTCCATCTGGTTGCAGGAAACTCTCCCTTAATCCTTCACTAGTTGATGAATTGATTGACCAAAATCAACCGTCAGTCGAACTCACTCTCTCTAAAAGTGAATCCAATGAGTCTTTACCCGACCCAAATCAACAGGTCGAGGTATCTGTTGACCCGATTTCACCTTCATTAAATCGTACCGTTCCCGAAGAGAGTGAACATGATAACACTCAAGTTTTTTTGTTTCATCAGATTCAAATGAACTTGGGGGTAGTCCTCTTGTTGCATCAAAACATGAGGAAAATCCTCCCATTCTTGTAACTCAAGGGGTTAATTATTCCATTTCTATGGTACCCCCCTCCAAGTAGTCTAGTCACTTTCTTTGACTGGAATCGATTGGCAGGATACTGCCTTCCTTCTTATGTGCCTTTCTAGATCATAGTACAAGTTTGTAATATGATTGTATCTGGCACTGTTATAGATGAAGGTGCATCAATGAGCATCCTTTCCTCAACTACTTAGCAAGCACTTGGTTTGCCACCGCTTGTGCCTGTTACATAGAATCTGTTGGGTTTTAACAGAGGAACCAGTCAACCATTAGGGATCCTCCCTCAGTTACCTATTACTTTGGGAGGAAAAATCATTTATCTAAATGTGATGGTAGTCCCAAGCCATTTATATTACAATTTACTTCTTGTGCGTGACTATGTTTATGGCATGGGAGCTATTGTTTCAACACTCTTTCGAGTGATTTGTTTCCCGCATGAAGGCAGAATTGTCACCGTTGACCAACTTTCATTTCCCGGTCCAAGTATGGCTCCCAGTCAACCATATTCCTTAAATGGTCCTTTTGTACCAATGGTATCATCCCCACCATGAGTTAATTATGTGGTAACCGGTTCCATACCTACATCAATTGACAATCAATTTAGTGATGTTGTACATCATGTACTGAGGACATTGGAACCAGATCTCTCCTTCATGACCTCTTATGAGTTGTGAACAAAGGAATTCGAGGATAGTTCATTGTCTTGTGTCAACCTCATA
The DNA here is from genome assembly GCA_000404065.3 of Pinus taeda. Lineage (NCBI taxonomy): Eukaryota > Viridiplantae > Streptophyta > Pinopsida > Pinales > Pinaceae > Pinus > Pinus taeda. Next base: position 12,144 of record APFE031392040.1, read on the forward strand.
AAAAAATGAAACCAAGGAGTTTGAGGATAGTTTGTTGTCTTGTGTCAACCTCGTTAAAAAATGAAACAAGGAATTCGAGGATAGTTCTTTTACTGTGTTAACCTCGTTAAAAAATGAAACAGATCCACGAGGATAGTTTGTTGTCTTGTGTAAACCTCGTTAAAAAAAGAAATAAGGAGTTTGAGGATGGTTCGTTGTCTTGTGTCAACCTCGTTAAAAAATGAAACAAGGAGTCTGAGGATAGTTCGTTTTCCTATGTCAACCTTATTAAAAAATGAAACAAGGGTGTCTGAGGAAAGTTCGTTGCCTTGTGTCAACCTCGTTAAAAAATGAAACAAGGAATATGAGGATAATTCTTTTACTGTGTCAACCTTGTTAAAAAATGAAACAGGCTTCCGAGGATAGTTCATTGTCTTGTGTCAACCTCGTTAAAAAAATGAAAACAAGGGTTTAAGAGGAAAGTTTGTTGTCTTGTGTCAACCTCATTAAAAAATGAAACAAGGTTCTTCGAGGATAGTTCGTTGTCTTGTGTCAACCTCATAAGAAAATGAAACCAAGGAGTTTGAGGAGAGTTCCTTGTCTCATTTCAACGTCATTAAAAAATGAAACCAAGGATATGAGGACAGTTCCTAGTCTTGTGTCAACCTCATTAAAAAATGAAACAAGGAATCAGAGAAGAGTTCTTGGTCTTGTGTCAACCTTGTTAAAAAATGAAACAGTGAATATGAGCAGATTTCATTGTCTTGTGTCAAGCTCATTAAAAAATGAAACTAGGTCCCTTGGAGCAAAGTTCCAAGTCGAGTCTTTGATTAGATCTCGTAAAATCTCAGTCGAGTCTTTCACTTGATCTCGTAAAAGAACCTTCATTCCATCCACCTGATAGCCATGAGTAGTCTACTTAGGTGAATGTAATGAAGCTTGGGGGGCATGCACCTAGTGGTAAAGTCAAGTTTCCCTGTAGGTTATGTGAAGGGAATCACCCCATTCACCTTTGTCTATTTGGACGAAGCCAAAAAGGTGTTGGATAACCATCCTGCTTCACCGCAATGACTTCCATCTGGTTACAGGAGACTCTCCCTTTCATCATGCTGGGGGCATGTAAACCACTCCAAGCATAGTTTTTCATTTCAAGCTTGTGTAAAAATGAAATTGAATCCAAGCATAGTTTTTCGTTTCAAGCTTATATAAACATGAAACTGAATTCAAGCATAGTTCCCTATGGTTCAAGCTTGCATAAAAATGAACCCATTTCCATTTTAACCTTCATGATTGCCATTATATCAGCCTCTTTCATCAGATGAGATTTGGTTGTTTTCATCCCATCGCCACCATCCCTTTGGCTGATCATATGCTTTCACTTGGTTGTTTTACCTTTTTGAGGAACAGTTGCAATGAGTGGTCTTATTAGCCAGCCTCTTCACATAAATCAACATGTTTTGAGAAGTTCCAACATCACTAGAACCAGTTGGTACCTGGTGAGCACCAGTATTGTAGCAAGAATGTTGCAACTCCTGGAGCTTCCTACTTTGCTTTTATCAATCCGGTAGTTCGTAACAAACTTGGAAGCGACGATGTTGTATGCACAAGTACTAGCTCTTACTGCAGGCTGTCACTTGGTCAACTGGTGCAAAATCACTAGGAGCTCAAGCCAACTTCTATGAGTTTTCAGAAGACGCTTTTAACTTTGATGAAAGAAATCTAACTCTACAGAGGCTATCCTACTTGCAGAAAGAGAAAGAAGATTGGAGTATAAAGCAAACCCTAACAAACCCTAATTTACCCACTAACCCTACTTTTGCAGAAAGAGAGATAAAAAACTATGGAATGAATTCCATTACCTAATAAGGAGGTAAAATATAGCTATTCAACATATTTCTAGAAAGAAATGAGAGAAAACAAACACCTTTTGGGTTTTCATGTATTTTATTTGAAATTGTTATGCTTGTAATTTATCTGTTTGTGGTTGTGGAAGAGATTTGGTGGCGATGGAAGGCGACCTTGGGGTGCACAAAGGTGTAGGAAGGTGTGGATGGGTCCCAAGAAGCCTCTGGTAACCTTTTGGAGACTTTCTTTGCAATTAGACTTCAAAAAGTCACTTTCAGAAAATTCTACAGGAGGTTGCAGGGGATCTACAAGAGGATCTATAGGCGATGTCGATAGTTGTTTTTGGAGGTTTGAAAGGTGGAAAAATGGTGGGAAAGAGGTAGCTAAAGATTAGAGGGAGGTGTCAAGGTGTCTGAAGCTCATCAAGGAGGATTAGGAAAGAAAATGATGGTTGGATTCGTTCAAAGGACGAGAAGAAAGCTTATGAGAGAAATGCAGAAATTAGGGTAGATTTGTGAAGAGCTGTGAATGACTTGTGAAACTTACGAGAAAAGAGATGAGGATGGCTGCTTTATTGATGTATTATGAGTATAGGTGTGTTGTAAGAGAGATGCACATCTAAATACTGAAACTGAGCAAGAAAAGAACTAGCTGTACCAAAAGAACATAACTATATCTCATGCTAACCTAAATTCTGACCTAGAAAAATAAAATGATGAACAATGCTATATGAACAGGAAAGCATGGAAAGAGATTTATTGCAGAAATAGAAATGAACATGGCAAAATAGATCTGAAGTAGAGCATTAACTTTTAAATCAAACTACAACACTAGAAATTGCATGGAGGAAGCAAAACTGTGTTTTTAGTGGCAGCAAGAGTACCCTGACCTCAACTCATAGCCCCAAAGGGATGAAAGGAGATCAAGGCTCTATTGATGGCCTTTGGATCTTTTCCTATTTCTATTTAACCTACTTCAGCAATTGAAATGGAAACAACTATGTAAACCAACAAAAGCAACCTATTCTAACCAAGGGAAAATGAATCTATCTAACAGAAATTAATTCATGAACTGAAGCAAAAACGTATGAGTAAAAAGCAAGAGGTGATGGGCAGCTTGGGTTGGGCCCTAACCCAAGAGATTCAGCCTTCTAAAAGAAGTCAGTGCTAGCTCAGAAAATATCTCATCTCCATTATCCAAATAAAAGTCACATTACATAAATTGTTCACAAAAGTAAGCTTGAAAATGAGTTGAGAAAGAGTTGCAACAAAAGTGTGAAAATTTGACTAACAACCAACTAAACTACTAAGCACCTAGGCCCTCCTATTTATACAAGTGGAGCCTCTAACAAGTCTCCTAAAATTAAGGAGGCTTGGCTCCCAAGAGTAGAGATAGACAACAATTCTTCTTCACTTGCTCAATTTCCCTCTTAATGCATTGATGTGGCTGCTTGTGCTCCAAGCTTTCTAAAGGAGGATTCGAGGTAGGGGGTCATAAATGAGGGGGAAACCCTCCTACAAATTCTCTCCCTTGATTTCCTCTAATATTGGCTGCCAAATGCTCATTAAGCCTTTGACTTTGTCTCAAAATTGACCAAAAATTGCATAAAGCACACATTAGACTTCATGGCATAATGACTAACCAAATTCACTCTATTAGCATAAATATAATAAAAAACATGCAATAAACTAATGAGAATGGTGTATTAAGCTAAGTTAGGAGGCAAAATGAACCCATATAATTACCCATTTATGGGGCTCATCATCACCCCCCTACTGAATGTGTTACTCATCCTCTGAGCAACTAGTCCATCTCTTCATCTTTAATGGCCCTGATGGCCCCCCTAACATCCCATGCCTCTGATGTGAGATCCTCTTCCCTATCATGGAATCCAGCCTTGCTGTCCACCTCTTCCCACTGTTGTCTTTCTTCTTCCTCCTTTGTGCCCTCTAGTAGTCCTAACAGCAGTGGAGGACTCAACTTGAGGCCAATCCAATGGGCCTTCAAGATTTTCATAGAGTGCTTGTACGGTGGCACTCTCCTCAATGCTTTCTTCATCCTGTATGGGGAGTGATATTCCCTGATTTGTAGGCTGTGTGGCAGTGTGTTCCACCTTCTCATGCGAGCATGAATGCAGTCATCTCCAAGCAATCTCTCCATGTCCTTAAAATGTGCAATATCCTGGGCCTGATCATTGATGTCCTTAGGGGAATTTTTAGGATTAGCTGCAAGTTGCTGATGTGTGCTAATGAGAGCGATAGGGTCTGATGGCTCTGCTCTAATCATCAGGGGCTCATTCTGTTCTTTTATCATCAACTTCCTGATTTCTATTTCCCTTTTCTCCTCATGACTCATCCATGATGCCATGGCCATCAACTGCAAGTCTCCTAACCTAGCATTGGGGTCCCATAGGTTCATATCAGTAAGGGCCATGTTATGTAAATAAAACTCTACCAACTTCGCCTTGTCCTCTGCTGAACTATGATCACATAAATCCATGAACTGTCTATAGTCCTGGAAAGGTATGGTGCCTCTTTGGGCCAAAGTCTTGATCTGGAACTATAGCCACTAATCTTTGAGGTATACTCCATATGATTTGGATGGTTTTCTGCACTGTAGTGCCTCCATAGCCTAGCTAGCGATGCATTCTAACTGGGTCTCCCTTTCTTGTAGCTATTTTCTTAACATTTCAGTCTCTACCTGCTTTTCCCTTTCTTGCAGTTGTTTTCTTCACATTTCATTCTCTACTTCCAAGTGAGATCTTCTGATGGCTTTTGTATGTCTTACAGTGCTCAATTCCTTGCTCATTTCTCTCAACTTGTTTTCCATGTGCCCAATGTCTTCCACCCATTTGGACTTTGCGATTTGCATCCATCTATGGCTCCTTACCCTTTCGTTTTCTAGTTCAAAGAAAAGTGGGACTGTGAACTTCTGTGGAATAATTTTTCCCCCTTCAAGAAGGGTGTAGTAGGAGCCTAAACTAGGTTGGGGTCAGGTTCTAGTGTCTCTACTGCCTCATCCTTCTTCTGGGTCTACTCTTCTGCATTTTTCTCAAGTTTCTCATTCTCTTTTAGCTTTGTCAAGGTCTCCTGTAGAGCAGTCTGCGCCTCCTGTAGGAATGTTTTAGAGTCCTGTAGTTTTATCCTTTCCTTCTAAGTGGAAGATCTAGGGATTCCTCTTTCATAGATAATGGGGGTTTTGGATGGAGATTCCTCCTTTTTGGAAGTAGGAGAATCTTCAATGGTGATAGGGTCTTTTGAGGGTGGTTGTGGCTTCCCTATTTTCATCCTGGTGATTTTTCAAGCCCTGAAATACATGGATGGTTTCCTTTTTCTCTTTTCTTTGGGCTTAACTCTGGTCCTAGTGCATCAAGAACAGTTGCTCCCTCCCTTTCTGGTGTTTCAGGAGACACTTCTGCCTTCTTTGCTTCTTTTTCTTTTTCTTTTGTCTTTTCTGCCTCTACTAGTTTTGTTTCTTCTATCCTTGTTTTAATTTCCTTCTCATCTTGTTTAGTTTCTTCCCTCTCTGCTTTAGCCTTGTTCTTCTCAGATTTAGTCTTTTTCCTTTCTGTTTTAGTCTTTTTCTCTTTTGTTCTAGGTTACTTCTTCTTCTCTGATTTGGTCTCTTCCACCTCTGTTTCATGTTTTTCTTTCTCTGTTTGGGTTTCTTCCTTTCCTGTTTCAGGTTCCTCTTTCTCTGTTTGTGTTTTATCTTCCTCTTTTTTGTTTTCTCCTCATCTTCCCCTTTTTTTTCTTCTCCCTCACTTTCAGATGGACTGAGGTCATATGTGAGGGCTTTTACATCATCTTCCCTTGTCATATTTCTAAAAGTCTCCTAGGCTATGGGTACTGTGAAGGTGTGGAGGGCCTCTTCCACCAGTAGTTTAATTATCCCATGGTGAGCCAATTGGTCTAGACCTCATGCCTTCAATTTAATGCTGGAATCTATTAGGGACTTGGAGGAGAAAATAGGGAATACTGAGTTTTTGGGGTGTAGGAAGACCCATGCCATATCTTAACTCATGCAAAAGTCTGAAATGGTACCCATAAACTATGTTGTACCTTCCTTCACAGGAGATGTATTTGATAATTTAAAAACTGACCTCATCCCAAGGGTAAGGTATGCTTGTTCTCCTAATGCCATTTTTGTCCTCTACAGGATGCTCATTTGGCTGGAAGAAGGTTTTCTTGGCAACTTGACCCAGTGGTTTTTCCTCCTTGCTCTAGGGTAGTCCAAGTGGGAGACTAGTAACCCTACTGATGAACTCTAGGGTGATTTCCATGGTGAGACCCTTGAAGCTAACAGTGGCATGGGTTTTTGAGTGAGGTATCAAGGACAGGGAAAACTCCTGTGTTACTTCTTCATCATACCCATGAAGTTTTTCAAAGAATGGCATCCAGTTGGATCTAGTAAAAAGGGCTACTACCTCGGGGTGTTCATGTAGCCTAGCTGAGTTTAGAGGTTCCTTCTACATAAATCCCCCTATCATATTGGTTAGAATCTTTGGAATGCCTCAGGTGGAGAAAGAGACAACAACTTTCAAAAACCAGGGAACACAGGAAAAAACTTTGTTTTTCTTTAAGAAACAGGCATAATGTTTAATGCAATTTCTCTTTCTTTTAGGCTTAATTCTTCCTAAAATTGCATCACTCCTCGTATATGTGAGTACCAGGGTGAAGAAGGAGACAATACTTCAGAAACAGAGAACAGATAAAAACTATGTTTTTTCTTAAGAAGCAGACAGAAACTTTGAATGCAATTCCTCTTCCTTTTTAGGCTCAATTCTTTCTTAAAATCACATCACCCCTTGTATATATGAAAATTCAAAGTGGGTTTGCACCGAGCCTACCTCTTCAAGCCCGAATTTGCATGAAAATCCCCTTTTTCCTTTACAAGACTACTCACTGGCCCTCCTGTAGAAAGGGCTCCTGTAGGACTTGTTACTGCTCTTGTAGATCTCGATAATGTTCTTGTAGAACCTGATGTTAGAGTCAGTCTGGTCAGTCCTTCGTCAGAGATCAAAACTCTTTATGCATTTCATTTTTAGGAGTCCCGCTCCATTCACTCAGTTGCATTCTGCTAGGGGCATGCCATAAATCTGACAGAAAAGGTCATGCTAGTCATTCCCCCTCATGTCTAGCTCCTACTGGCTCAGGTCTTCTGTCAATAATCACCAAAGTCCATGACAGTCAAGGTCTGGTCCTTTAATGGACAAAAGTCATTTTCGATAGTTAGGTCTAAGGATTCATCAATTTGGTCTTCAAACATTTTCAATAAAGCCATGTAGGCCAGAGTGAGGCCCTTACATAGTTATGATTCAGAAAGTTTCATCGTCATGGGGATAGACTTCGACTCTTCTTCAAAACTCTGTTTTGAAGAAAAGTCAAACAGTGTCATTTGTGATAAAATTTTCAAAAAAGTTGTCAGTTGATTCCTTCAGATGCAGTCATGGTTTCCGTGACCAAATGTCCTGGTGTGCAATCCCTGCAAAGAGTGCCGAAAATTTCATCATTTGAGCTAAAATTTCAAAGGGAAAGTGAAAATGAGTGTGTTTTAAAGTCAGTGAAAAAGTGTCAAAACATAACATTAGAAAAATGGGTTTTTGGAGAAGAAAAAATTTAACCCATCACTTCCAAGGCTTTATATACAAGTTTCCACCAAAATCAAAGGCATTGTGTAAATCAAAACCATTGGGAGACATTGCAAAGTGATTAGAGTGCATCGTGCGTTGTTTGGAGCAAGGTAGGAGGCAGTTTTCAAGGCGCGGTGCATATACACAGGGGCGCGGTGCAGACAGAGCCAACCCTGAGTTCATTTCTTCAACGGGTGTGACGCACACCCAGGGCGCGGTGCATTGGGTTTTGCGCGTGGCATACACAGACAAAGGGCCCAAATCGTGCCAAATCACTTCAAATTTTTTGTGAAGCCCATCAAATTGACAGGTAGGCTCTATGACATGACTTGTTCATCAAAGTTTATAAATGATATGGTGGTTCTTGGCTATGTTCAATTGCCACAAAACTCATAAGACCAACCACTCAAAAAGCATCAAAACTATGGTGGCTAGGGTTGCAAAATTGTGGTGATAGTGCCAAGGTTCCATTTCACTCCTCATTTTCCCTCACCTACCATTTTTCCCTATTATCCATACCCTAAAACACTACCAAACCCTATTCCCTTATCCCTCCACTCTTTGGTCAACATAACACCCCAAAACCCTACCTTGTCAAAACCCCAAAATCCTACCCTATCAAATACCCAAACCCCCTACATATCCCTAAACAAACTTCTCCCCATAACCCCTATTCCTATCACATTACTCTCCTCCTAATACTCCCTTACGTTTCATTGTTCCCCTTGGTGACAGATATCACAAAAGCACCCAGCTTCACACCATCATTAAAGGGCAGCCTAGGTACAGTACACACAACAGTCATGGCTTCACAGCATTCATCAGAGTATGAGATGGAGACACAAAGTGACTCATCCTCGAAAGAGCAGGCTCCCAGGAGACATCACAAGAGTGGCAAACATGTCAGGGATGAGCCCACTACCCTCACTGAATTACAAGCATGCCCTCTTGCCATGTCATGTTTCCAGCACCTAGCATGTTTTGAATTTTGTCAGAGGGTGGCAAATTTTAGAGTTCATCACGAGTTGGCTCGTCTATTTGTGCTTCACCTACATGGAGGTCAGTCTATCTTGGCTGGGGTTACCTTCAAATTGACACCCGAAACTATCTTAGTGGCAACAGGCATACCAAATTTTGGATAACAGTGGCATAAGAAGAAAAAGGTTGATAGGCAACACTATGAGCCTTACATTAAGGCCGGATTCTTGAGTCAGCTCACAAGAGTCTTCCCATTCAGATATTTGAAAGATGAGTATGCTCCACTCATGAGATTGATCATGAAGTACTTCAGCTGTGAGGGGAGGTTCTCTCGACTATATGCCTATCACCTCAGGTTGCTCATGCACTTTACCAGGGTGAGGATGATGAACCGCCCATTTTTCATATGCAGGAACATAGAGAGGATGAACATCGTCATGCAGCATAAGACCCCTCAGCAGCAGCTTAACAGTGTTTATCACTTTGCTCTTATCTGGATTTTGGTAGATCATCAGTTGGGATTGTAGGGCATTGATTGGGAGGACTTCATCTCTCGTGACCTCTTCAGCACTACACAGGTACTATCAGAGCCAGAGCATGAGATAGGTGGTCCTTGTCATCAGTATGAGCACCATGATACCACGATTATGCCAGTTTTCGTGACATATCAAAGAGGCAGTAGGCACTTGTTTGCAGCAGCAAAGCGGGTGTTTTCTCCACCCGAGGTGGAAGGGGCTTCGCTTTCGGCATCGACTACACAGGTACAGGGCAAGGGAAAGAGGCCCATCCATGATGAGGGGCCATTAGGTGAACAGGAGGCCGATTTCATCCTCATTCAGGATGATGATGTAGATGAGATGAGTGCCAGACTTAGGATGACCATTCAGGAGCAAAACACGAAGATCTAAGACTTTTCACTCAATGTGGAGAGGGCCAAATGAATCATCAGGTATCTGGAGCAGAGGAACAAGCAACTTGAGGACTAGCATGAGATCATGGAGCTGTAAAACATCCATGAGAATCGACAAGCTGCCCAGCAAAGGAGGATCGAGCTCACTACCTTGGAGCAAGAGATCAACAATGACTGTGAGTTCTGGCTAGAGCAGATCAACATACACTTGGAGAGATTGCTGGAGAAGGCCAACAGAGACAAAACCATACTGAGGAGGATGGTTTATCATTACAGGGCACATAAACATGAGTGCAAAGGCCCAGATAAGGAGCTTGAAGGCAAAATTGAGCAAAGCAACAAAAGAGGAAAAAGAGAAAGATGAGCTTCGAATCTTGGTTGAAGCTTCTGTGGCCCAGTATAGTGCCTCTTAGAGAACCTCCAGCCCAAATTTCAAGAAATTTGGGGCAATTTTGGTCACATGGTAATTTTTTGGTCAAAACACAGGTTTTTTCTCCCAGTGGCGCGGTGCGTAGGATTGGGAGCTCCAAATGACAAATGGCTTTCATTTTTGGATTCAACATGAAAAATCATGACTACTGGATCTTGGAAAAGAAATTTGGGCATGATTTGAGTCTCCAGGAGTTCAAAAACACCCAAACAATGGCCTCTCTGCCCCTATTTTGACACACAGGAAGCAGTCTTGGGAGAATGAAGATTTGGAGGGGCAAATGAGCACCAAATTCAAAAATTCCACTTGGGTTGGAAAGTAGAAAGTACAAGCTTTCCAAAAAGCACACTTGGGCACATTTTGGAATCCTGGAAGTGCCTCAAAATAGGCTCCAAAGTGGCGCAGCGCATATAGTAAGTGGCGCGACGCATATAGGAAAAAAGGACTGATTTACCTTTGTTTCGCAAAATTTCAATTCACGACTTCTCCAAAGTGGGCCCGCTCATCTACACTTCATGTTTTTGGCACTAAGGTGGCATTTAAAGTATTTTCACTCCAGATTGGCTTCTATCCAAGTGGCAAAGGAAGGCAAACAGTCACCCAAGCCATTTGTCATGTTTGTAACGCTGCACCTGTAGCTAATGGTTGGCTTTCCACCTCCATTTTGTAATGATTCAAGTAACTCCCCAACCCTTGGGTGTTCTATCCCTTCATGGCACATTCAATAGATTGTATGCAAACTATTTGCAAAGGGTTGGCTTGTAACTTCTGGGAGACTGTGGGAAAGAAACTATGTTTCTTCATTGTATATTTTGACAGAGGATTAATGAAAGGCAACGACTCTGTTTCATGAGATTCATGTGGTTGTGAGCATAGCAAATGTGTCTCTTATGTTTCATATGTATTTCGTTATGTTTCATAGTTCATTTCATACTCATTTCCAGTGAAATTTTCTAAGTTAGATAAGGTAGAATTCAATTTTATTACTCTGCCTGTGGGAAAATTTCATGTTCAGTGTTCTTTCTTCTGTTGAAAAGGATTCATGTGCTTATTCCCTTTTCACCCTTCTAATAAATCTCTCCATTCCATGCTATTTCAAACTAAATTGCTAGGCTTTCTGCCTGTCTTTCCTCATGAAGTAATCTGTGCCTGTGTATTTCATCCTCTACTCATTGCTGTCTGTTGGTCCCATACCATCCCAGAAACACAGTCACTCATAAAAATCACTTCTTGTATCCATATTCATTTACTAGCCTAAGATCAATATTTCACTGTAAATCATCTCAAACCATTTCGTTTATCTATTCACTGAGTGTGACTCAGAGAGAGCCCTCCCTTGTTCTGGTAGGGCTAGCTACCAGACTGAGCGTGGTTTGTGGTTACCCTGAATTTTGCCTTCCTTCAGCCTAAGGCAGATTTAGGTGCTAACATAGTGGCGACTCCGCTGGGGATGGAAATCAATCCCCTTACTTCTCGATAATTCTAAGCTTTCGGATGATAAGTTTAGGATTTGATAGGCTGAGTAAAGTTGGTTGTGTCCTTTGATTTTTCTTAATAGCATGCTGGCTTCTAGAAGATATACCAGAGCTAATCTAGATCCAGATCCTCCGCACATCTACGAAAATCCCAATTTGATTTCAAGAATTCATCGTCAAGAAAGCTCTATGTCTCCCGTGTTCAAATCCCATTCATGCCCGGACATTTTTGAGTATATTGAAGAGCTAGAGTTTGATGAGCAGTTTGAATTATCACTGTTTGAAACCAAATCTGAAAGGGCGGTTGACTCTACTGTCCATAATCCACAGTTCCTTGTAGACTTGGAGATGGAAAGGGCGAACCATTCGATTGATAACTACATTATAGCTCAGCTTCAAACTCCAATTGCTAGTCCCTTACAAACTGTGCACACTCCTCCAACACCTCCGAGGACAAATCCATCGAGAGTGATGGCTGCCCGTTTTGCACCCCTTGTTCTGCCTCAAGTTCTAGATGATATGCTCGTAGATTATCAAAGCAAAATCCCTTTTTTTTATGGCACTCCTAATAGCATTACTGCTCAGCAACATGTGGACAGAATGGCAGACTTCTATGAACTTCATGAGATCGATGCGGAGAATGTGGCAATGAGACTCTTTGTACAAACATTTGCAGGTGAAGTGAGGAAATGGTTTAGAGGTTTTCCGGCTGCACGTATCGCTACCTTGGCTAACCTACAAGGACAATTTTTAAACCACTGGGAAGTGAAAAAGAATCCTCTTCAAATTATGGCCGAATATGAGAAAATCAAAAGAAACGCTGGTGAGTCGGTCCAAGACTATTGCATTAGATTCAATTCAGTTTATAATGAAATTCCAGATCATCTAAGGCCACCTGTGGGACTAGCAATGGTGAAGTTCCTGGATGGTTTTGATGCTGACATGGCTTATCAATTAAGAGAAAGAGAACCGGCCACAATGGAAGACATGCAGAAGATAGCGGTTAGCGTTGAAGCAAATCTGTTAACCAAGAGAGCTAGAGTAAAAGCAGAGAAGGTCACCGTAAAGGAAGAATCTTCCTCGGTAGATCAGCTACTTCGGAAGGTAGAGCAGATGCTTGAAAGGGTGAAACTTGACAAACCAGAGCCACAAGTTAGAAATCCTAACTTCTGTGGTCAGCAACAACCACAATATAGAATAAGACAGAGAGATCAGCGAGCCCAAGAGCAGACTACACAACAGCCCGTTCAGACACCTTTGCAGCAAAATTTTGTGCATGGACCGGAATCAGATGAGGATGGGAATGTAATAGGTGAAGAAAAACACCTCTTTACTCTCGATGATTTGCCTATTTATCTCACTGAGGATGAAGAGTATGCAGAAAGTTTAGCTGTACACAAAGATGTAGATTTCATTCTAGCAAATGATACCGTCTTGGAGGAAGAATCAGATGAGTACCAAAGAGGCTACATGAATGCTCTGTCCGCCCAACAACAGTGATATTCACTTAGAAACAGAGATGTGCCAGCCAAACCAATTCAGAAAAGGAAGGATGTTGAAGCATCAAAGAATGATTCATCAGTTGCACAAAGGAAATGAAAGGAGGCAGTTGATCCAGAAAGTAGAAAATCACCATCAGCAGAACAATCACATCAGCAAGTTGCATCGAAAGAAAAGGAAAGGAAAGAAATCCCAGTCAAAGAGGTAGAAAAGATTCCCACTTTTAATTTAGAGAATGAGATTTATAAGTTAAAGGTATCCATCCCCTTGACTGAAATAATGAAGAACAACAGTTATAGAGGACAAGTATCTAAAATGTTGAATTTGGACCCAATGTCCGACATGGTGAATGTCGAAGATGATCAACCTGAAATGATTTTTGGGCCAGCATCAAATGGTGAGTCTCCCGATAGTGATGTGCTGCCTTTTTATATTAGTTTAAGATTGCATGATTTCGTATTACATAACGCCATGTTCGATTCCGGAGCTTCCCACAATCTCATGACTAAGGCTATAATGGATAAGCTTGGTCTAGACATCACTCGACAATATCATGATCTCTATTCGTTTGATTCCAACAGAGTAAGATGTATAGGACTCATCAAAGACTTGGTTGTGAGTCTGGATCAGCTCCCAATGAAGAATGTTTTGATGGATGTTGTTGTAGCACATATTCCTCCCAAGTTTGGCATGCTTCTTTCCAGGTCTTGGGTAGTGAAATTGAAAGGGACATTACAGCTAGATTTCTCCTATGCAACGATTCCGGTGTTTGGCCAAATGAGTAAATTGTATCGGGAACAAAAAATGAAATACATGATCACAAGCAAGGAGAAACCAATAAATCATCCGATTAATTATGTACATACAGATTTAGAGTATTTTGTTTTGTATTCAGATAGTTTCAATGATATCGATAGTCAGTTAGTAGAAGCAGATGATATTCTAGAAATAATAGAAAAATTCAGAGGAGTTTTAAAGAAAGAAGAACAAGAACAACATAACATCGTTGAGCAATCAGCTGAAAATAATGGATAGCAAGCAGACAAGGCACAACAAATAGATTTTCAACACTTGCAAGAGGAGGAAGAAGGTTTGTGGACCATGGATTTCGATGGAGTAGTGGGAAATGATGGTTCTGGAATTGAAATTTGGGTACGAAGTCCTTTCTCCGCCCCGAACAAAGTGCCTAGTAACGTGCGGGTATGCTCTTACAAGTTGGCTTTTGATTGTTCAAACAATGAAGCTGAGTATGAAGCTCTGATTGCTGGCTTAAAGATTCTAAGAAAGTTGAACGCTAAGAGGATTTCAGTATATGGCGACTCCGAATTGGTAACTAAGCAAGTCAGAGGCGAATATCAAGCAAAGCATCCTGGGATGCGGGCTTACCGTAATGCAGTCCTAGACATTCTAAAATTATTTTCAGAATGTACCCTGACATGTGTGCCTCATATACAAAATAATATTGCTGATGCTCTTGCCAAGGCAGCAAGCAGTTTGAAGATCCCAATGAACTCCAGCAATAAATTCGAAATCCATGTCAAGCATCATCCAACTGTTCCAGAAAGTTAGAGATATTGGCAAGTTTTCCAAGATGATGAGGAGATTGATGATTTTCTGCAAAACAAAGGCAAGTTCAAAGAGACCTCAATTGATGTAGAAAATGACGATGGTCAAGGCAATGGTAAAGATGATATGCAGATCAATGAAATAGACGTGTTGCAGCTAAAGAATAATGTGATTCCTAAAGGCTTGATACCTTTAGAAGAAATCTTTGATCAAGATGATGTAGCCCGTAAGCCAACATTGCAGCCAACAGAGAAGGGTGTGGAAGAGGTCAATATTGGAACAACTGCTAATCCTAAATTAGTAAAATTGTCCAAAGCATTGCCACCAATGATCAAGGACAAATATATCAATTTGTTGTCTTCATTTATTGATGTGTTTGCTTGGGACTATTCTGACTTAAAGACATATGATACCAACATAATTCAGCACACTATACCCATCAAGCCCAATCAAAAACCATTCAGACAGAAATTGAGAAGGCTAAATCCAAAGTTGCTGCCATCTATTGAAAAGGAGATCAACAGGTTGTACAAATCAGGGATCATTGTGCCTATCATATTTTCGGATTGGATCTCTAACTTGGTGCCCATACGAAAGAAGACAGGTGAGATTCGCTTATGCATTGATTTTAGAAATCTCAATAAAGTTTCATTGAAAGACAACTATCCACTGCCCAAAATGGACCATATACTTCAGCGAGTAGTGGGAGAATCTCGTATGTCACTACTTGATGGTTATTCCAGATATAACCAAGTTTTTGTCCATGAAGATGACCGAGACAAGACAACGTTCACCACTCCATGGGGAACCTTTCATTACACTAAAATGCCTTTCGGTTTGAAGAACACAGGTGCCACATTTCAGCTTGCAATGGACTTGGCTTTTGCAAACAAGAAGGATGTCTTTTTGGTTGTGTACCTGGATGATTTGACGGTGTTTTCCAAATCTGATGAAGAGCACATGTACCATCTAAAAATTTTCCTTCAAAAGTGCAAAAAATATGGCTTGTCTTTGAATCCGAAAAAGAGCTTGTTCGCCATGGAGGAAGGCAAACTACTCGGGCACGTTATCTCAAAAGATGGCATTCGTATTGACCCAGCACATGTGCAAGCAATTCAGCAAATCAATCTGCCTCAGAATAAGAAAGAGATACAATATTTCAATGGTAAAATGAATTTTCTATGCCGCTTTGTACCTAATCTTGCTAAGCACCTAAGAGAGATGACAAACATGCTTAAGAAGGACAACCAAGTGAAATGGACGGAGGAGGCTGTAAAATCTTTCAATTTGGTCAAATTGGCTCTTTCCTCAGCTCCAGTTCTAGTCAGCCCGGGCTACACTCAAGATTTTATATTGTTTTCATTTGCTTCGGAGCACACTATGGCAGCGGTGTTATTGCAGAAAAGAGATGATCACGAAAGACCCATTGCATTCTTCAGCAGAGCTATAAGAGATGTAGCCTTAAAATACAACATAATTGAGAAGCAAGCCCTTGCACTTATGAAAGCATTGAAATATTTCCGGGTATATATTCTACATTCTCATATTTTGGCCTATGTTCCTAACGATGTTGTCAAAGATGTTTTAGTACAAACTGATCCGGAAGGAAGACGAGGCAAATGGATTGCAGCTTTGTTGGAATGTGATGTGGAAATAAAGCCAACAAAGCTGGTTAAAGGACAGGGATTAGAAATTTTAATGGCCAAATCAAACTTGCATGCCTTGGACATAAATCTGATTGTTGCTATGTCCGATGAGAATGAGGAAGGATCGTCAATTCAGGTATCTGAAATGTTTGCTCTTTCTCCATGGTATTCATATATAATATATGTGCTTAAAAATTTGTCACCACCACCCGGCATGACTAGAAACAAAGCAAGAACACTCAAGTTGAAGGTTGCCAAGTTTTGCATTCTAAATTCTGCATTGTATTGGAAAGATCCCGGTGGCATTTTGTTAAATTGTTTGGTGGAAAAGGAAGCAAAGAAGGTCATGGAGGACTGCCACCAAGGAGACTATGGTGGTCACATTTTTTGGAAATCAACAGCAAATAAAATTCTGAGAGTGGGGTACTATTGCCCGAAATTGTTCGCTGATGTATATAAGATGGTCAAGCGTTGTCATAAGTGTCAGATTTTCGAAGGAAAGCAGAAGTTACAGCCATTATCACTTAAGCCTATAGAGGTGAGTGCCCCTTTCTAGCAATGGGGATTGGATTTCATTGGTGAAATTCATCCCACTTCTTCCGGTCAGCATAGATGGATCCTCACAGCGACAGATTATTTCACGAAATGGATCGAGGCAATCCCCACCAGACAAGCTACTAATGCGGTAATCATTTCATTCCTTGAAAATAATATCTTTTCTCGCTTTGGTTGCCCGAATAAGTTAATCACTGATAACACAACAACTTTCAAATCAAAAAGGATGGTAGAGTTTTGTCATACATATCACATCATTTTGGGTCACTCGACTGCCTATCATCCACAAGGAAATGGATTGGCGGAGTCTTTGAACAAATCATTGGTCAACATCATCAAGAAGCTGCTGGAAATAAATAAGAAGAGCTGGCATAAGAGGTTGGTCAATGCACTTTGGGCAGATCGGGTCAGTCAGAAGAAATCCATTGGTACGTCACCGTTTGAGCTTGTTTATGGAGTTGATACAGTATTTCCTACCTCTCTCGCTACCCCGGTAGTCAAACTTCTTTAGGAGGCCGGCAGTGAAGAAGATCCCATGCAGAGAAGGTTGAATCAAATGGTCCACTTGCAGCAGACCAGAGAAGAAGTTTTCAAGAACAAATCCAAATTGCAGGAGAAAATAAAGAAAATTTATGACAGAAAGGCAAAGGTGGACAAATTTCAGGTCGATGATGTGGTGCTGAAGTGGGATGTAAGGAATGAGGAGAAAGGCAAGCACGATAAGTTCGAGAACCTCTGGAAAGGTCCCTTCAAGATTGCAGCATATCGGGGTCAGAATGCCTTTCTTCTGAAGGAAATGAACGGGGAAGATTGTCCAGGAGGGCCAATCAATGGTCGGCTGCTCAAGCGGTGCCATTTTTGAGTTATTAACGCTGCTTCCACTGTCATTGTAAATACCATTTTTATTTCAGTTTGGTTAGAGTTTGTCAAGTTAGACTTCGAGTAATTTCAATGTCAAATCTGAGTCAATTTTTTGGTCATTTTAGTTTCATAAATGAGTCAGAGTCCCGCATTGTTTGTCGAAATAATGACTCCATAGCCCAATGGACCAAGGCACTATCTAGCTCTTCCAGAGATCTGTTGTTCTTGGCACCTCCAAGGAGCTACCATCCCCCATTGGAGCCAATGTTAGAGTCGGTCTTGTCAGTCCTCCGCCAGAGATCAAAACTCTTTATGCATTTCATTTTTAGGTGTATCGCTCCATTCAATCAGCTGCATTCCACTAGGGGCATGCCATAATCTGACGGAAAAGGTCATGCTAGTCATTTCCCCTCATTTCTGGCTCCTGCTGGCTTAGGTCTTTTGTCAAATGATCACTAAAGTCCATGACAGTCAAGGTCTGGTCCTTTAATGGAAAAAAGTCATTTTCGATCATTAGGTCTAGGGATTAATCAATTTGGTCTTCAACCATGTCCAATAAAGCCATGCAGGCCAAAGTG
>APFE031392042.1:2924-39845 GCA_000404065.3 Pinus taeda
CCCATTGATATGTGTTTTGACAACTGGACTACCAGGGTCTACATACTTCTGCATGGTAACTTTTCCCATCATAATGTCTGCAATTTTTCCCACCAGGTGGATCCTTTTGGTATCTCTTGGTTTCCTTCCTGGTCTTTTAAGGCTCAACTCCTTTATTGTTTTCGCTAAGATTGGAATTTCCTTAATGGCTTGTAACAAGGGAATCTTGATACAGACATTTTTCAATTCATCTAGGAAATTATAGTCAGGCAACCAAATTTGTTTTTCCACTCCTTCATCAATTTGTAATCTTTCTGGAAAAGGAGGTGTGGATAGGGATGTAGGTTGCTCAACTATAGGAGTTGTGGGGGGTACTTCTTTTTCTTTTCCTTTCTAAATATTTGGGTTTTGAAGAGATGCTTCAGAACCTTATTAGCTACAAGAGAATCTTCCTCAGAAATGCTTTGTTTTTGTACATCTATGGAAGGTTTATCTAGAACTCTACCTAATCTAAGTTGTACATCATTAAGAGGAGCGATCATATAGGCAGGAAATTGAAATGGTAGACCTTCCATCACGAAAGAATTTTGAGGATTTTTATTGTTGGGGTTCGGCAATGGTTGAGAAGGAAGTTGATTTGATTTTTGTTGAAGGAAGAGTTGAGAATTTGAATTTTGTTGAGAGGATTGTTGTTGTTGTGGAAATGGTAATGATAATTGAGGATTTTGATTTGGGAGCTGATTTTGAAAAGATGGAGGATATTGGTAAAATTGAGCAAATCTTCCATAAGGGTTCTGCATACCTTGCATCCATGCTTGAAAAGCATTTTGAGGTTGGGACCAAGGTTGTTGCCAAGGATTCCAATTTGGTGGAGGTTGAAAATTCATATGGTTGTTAAACCCTTGATTTTGTTGCCCCTGCCAAGGTCTCCTTGCAACAAAACAGAGAGATTCAATGGTGCTTGGATCCTCCTGAAAGATAGCTTTGAGGCCAAGGATTGAAGGACAATCCTTGGTTTCATGGCTCTCTGAGCAGATCACACATGTCTCTACAACCTTTGCATCCAAGGGACATTCCCTTAGAGCATGTTTCTTTCCACATTTTGAGCAAAAGATAGCTAAAGCTTCAGATTCTGCTTGTTGTTTATTATGGATCTTAAGAGTGTCTAATTGCTCACTTAGACTCCCTAAGATGTCAGTTTTGAATTCATCAAGCATATTGCCTATCTCAGCCCTACTCACTGATTCGGTTGCAGACTTGTTTGCTCTAAGAAGAGAAGGATCTCTAGGCCCCTTTTGAGTTTTATTCTTTCCCCGTGAGAGATGAACACATAGTTCTGCTATATCATGAAGTGGAAGTTGAGATATGTCTCCTTTTCCCATCATGTTCAAAATTTCTATCCATTCATCTCTAATGGCTTTTAATAGGAGGGCTTTTAAGGTTTTCTCATCCAAGTTGCTCATTTTTGCTCTTTTTAAATTATATTGGAATCTTTCAAGTAAATCCTCTAAATTTTCATCTTCTTTTTGTACCATCTTGAATACCTCATCCTTGTGATTGGTGGGCATACAATAGTCCAAATACCTATCCAGAAACGTTTGTTTCATATCATTCCAGGACCTAATGGATTGAGTGAGCAATCCCATGAACCATTTCAATGCTGCCCCTTTCAATGTTGAAGGGAACAGTTTAAGTTTTTGAGCGTCTTCCATATAATCATAAGTTCGACATATGACCTCAAACTCAAATAGAAATGCCTCAGGGTCCTCATTTCTTGACCCATGAAAGTTTGGGAGGACGGATGGCGAAATGTTTTTCATTGTGGCTCGGGAGTCGTCATCATCGACTATGGGAAATCCAAATGAATCATCTCCATCCCTATTTCCTCCAATGTTTCCTCTACCTCCTCCATTATTTCCTCCTCCTCCTCTACCTCTACCTCTACCTCCTCCTAGTCCAGTTTCTCTTTCTTCTGCCATGGTAGTTTCTTCAGAGCCCTCAGAGTTCTCTGGTTCCTCTACTAAGGGTGAATGAGGAAGGATTTCTCCTTCTTCCTCGGGTGATTCTATTTCTTCAATTATAATTTGTCCCCTTGTGGAAAAAAAGAAAGAATCTCTTTCGGATTCAATAGGTGATATGGGAGAGTCTACTATTGCCTCTTAGATTCCAGGAATCCTAGAGCTGGGAGTATGAGTTGGAGATGATGAAGGTGTCTCTTTCCTATTTCTTGAAGTAGATGGAGTTGTGAAAATCGAACTTCTAGCTCCAGCTAAGAATCTTCCCTTAGAATCTCTTGCTCTATGCATGTCATTTTTATATTTTCTTTCAAGTTAGGGTAATAATTCTCTTTCTGATCTTCAAGGTCACTCTAGGTGCAAGAAGAGAGCATACTCAAGGAATTATTAAACCAATAACTTTCTCTTTTCTGATCCTCCAGTTCACTCTAAGTGCAAGAGGAGAGCATACTTTGAGAGGTTATTAATTTTCCTTTCTTGAATTTTTTTTTTTTTTATTTTATCCTTTTTTTTTAAAATTGGCTACCTAATTTTCACTTCCCCGGCAACGGCGCCAAAATGTTTGGTCAATTTAGTGTTTCTAAATTGATTTCATTAATTGTCAACCCGGGGCTCGTAAGCTGATGAAGTGAAGGTGTACTATATGTACTTAGGCAACCTCTTAAGTCTTTTTGTCGTTTGGGGGTGTTGTTTGTGATCAATTTATCTTCCTAAGATGGAATGGAGATTTATAAACAGATGAGTGACAGTGTGTCTAAGGTGATTTCTAAATGAGTGAGTGTGTGTTATTGGTGGTTTCTAACTACCTTCTAAATTTGCAAAGGAAAAAGCTTCAAAGAAATAACTTGAAATAAAACTGAAAGCAAAATGGAAAAAAAACAACTTTCTAATAGCACTAGTCACTACTCATGCTGCTGCAATAAAAAGATAAGAAAGACTACTTTAAAGACCAGTTATAATGTTTAACTCTTCCTAACTCTCTGCTTCCAACATATAGTACTATGTAAAACACGATTAAGAAGTAGTTAGAGATAATTCTAAAAAGTACTAAAAGCAAGCTGTAATTTATCAATATTCTAATCTCTTAAAGATGAACAGCTTATGATAAAGAGACCATCAATATGTTAGCATACAACTTGAGAAACTAAACTAGAAATCAACTAGGAAAACGGAGTAAAGGCAGCAACTTATGAATATGACAACTGAAAATACTATTAGAGATAAATAAAATGCACAAATACACACAATCCTGGGCTAACACCTGCAAAAGACAGTCCTGATCAGTTTAAAGTAAATTCTGGAAATGAAATAACAGTGAAATTAAATCAAATATGTACATGTGTTTAAAGGAAAGGAAAATTGCTGAATTCAAAAGAAGTGAATGGTAAAAACATGAGAGTAAATTACTGTACAAAGGCTGTTATGAACGGGGCCCCTCCATCCACAAAGCCCAAAGAAAAATCAGTTACGTAAAGGAGTCAAACAACAGTCTTCTATTAATTCATAATGCAGAAATTACAGTCAAAAAGTGCTGAAACAACAGCTTCAAAATAGAGTTTCTGTGCTGTCTAAAAACGTAGCAATTAAATGAATGAAACAACTAAAGACTAATCTTCAAGCGTGCGCAGACGCTGGATTTTATAAGCAAGTAAAAAACTGCCTACTGCGTAAAACAAGAAACTGAAAATTAACTGACAGCATGCAAATTAAATGGTTCAGCAACACGTCAATAGGTCCGTGGGTGATCTGGAAGGTACGGTCGTTATGGAGGTTGAATCCTGTCTCCCATGACCTGCGTAGAGTGGAGGAGTTGCCATCTGGAGTGACGTATCCTTTCAGCTCACGTAGCACTGTTTGAGCTGGCTTTGTTGACCGGAGTTGGACCCTCGTTGACCGGAGGTATGCGTGGCGTTGCTGACCAAGGCAATAGCACAGGAACCTTCAACACCTTCATTCCCATGTGCCCATGTGGTTTGTTTCTCAAAATGACACGTGGAACATGGAGATCAATGAAAAGGCTGCGGAATTGCTGAATGGCTGCGGAATTGCCAGACAGCTGCGGAAACTCTGTGCATATGTCAAAAATCTAGACAAATAGTCAAACATTTAGCAAAGTCAACCAATCATGCTTAAAGACATCAAATGTAATGATCTTGGTAAGTTTATGAGGAAAATAGGGCAAAAGAGAGGGATAAGTGAGGAAAAGCTGTAGGTAATGATGGATAAATAGGTGCAAGTTGGAGGCTTTACAATGAGAATTAGGGCAAAGTGAACGAATGTGACAAATGCGAGGCAAGGGTTCTATGAAGAGGATGAAGTAGGTGGGATTGATGGAGTACAGGCAGCTAGAGAAGTGTTACAGAAGCTCTGCAAATTATTTCTTAAACGGAACAAACAAGAACTTGGAAACTCAAAGGCCTAGTTACGTTAGCCTATTCTGACCTAGTTAACAGCAAAGAAATGGAACAAAAGTCTATCTGTGATGAAATCAGGTGGAATAACTATGCAACTAAGCAATCATAAACCTAAACGTGCAACCAAAATTGATATCAAGTCGTGCAAATGATATTCTAACACTAATAATTGCATGGTGAAGCAAATATAGTGTTTTTGGTGGCAGCAAAGTCACATTGGTCCCAGCTCATGATTCCACTGAGGGGGAGGTGAGATCCAAGGTGCTTGGTAGCCTTTTTCTGAATATCTTCCCTATGATTAACCTATCAAGTAAATCTGAACATGAAAAAGCCTTTAACCATAAACTATATTCTAAGTAACCAGCAAGATGTCAATCTACTTAACAGAAGCTATTTTGCAAAGACATAAAAAAAATAAAAAATAACAGTACATGAAGGAAGCCTTGACGCTTGGGTTGGGCCCAACCCCAAGAGCTGCAGGCTCCTAAAGAAACTCAGAATTGATGCCAAATAAAGTTGCTTTCCATTACTCAAAAACAACCATGTCTCAAGAAAGTTACACAACAGCAACTACGAAAATGAGCTGAGAAAATAGCAACACTCTAGTGCAAAATAATGATAGTCCAAAAGGTAACCTACAAAGGCTGTATTTATGCCATACGAGGGGCCTCAGTAGGCCTCCTTAACTCAAGGTGCTCGGCTGTCCCAACTGCTAGTAAACGTCACTTTTCACCAAGCTGCTCGACTGCCTTTAGGATTCATTTTGGTGGTCTGCTGAGCTCCGAGTTGAGGGTGGAGATTTCGAGGAAGGGACATTTAATGCAAGAGACATCCCTCCTATGAATCCTCCCCCTTGTTCCTTCATGCTTGGCTGTCTTTAGGCTCATAATTGCTTAGCTTTGTTCCAAAATTTGTCCAAAAAACCTGAAATAACCACGTATTAGCCTTCTTGGTAAAGTGACCACCCTCATTCGTTCAACTAACATAAACATACTCAAAAAACATGCATAAAATATGAAAAATGGTGGATTGATCAAGAACAATTAGGAAAAATGAGCCCAATAAGTTACCCAATTTAGGGCTCATCAAGACTGTGATAGCGAAAGTGCAATTTTCTTGGCAAAGAACCCTGCATATCATTCAAAGACAAAGCACATTTATGTTCAGTATCACTTTGTGAGGCATATGATAGAAGACAAAAAGGTGTTGCTGGTAAAGCTGGACACTTGGAGGAATACTTCAGATGCATTGACAAAATCTGTGAGCTCTGAGAAGTTATCTTGGTGTAGAGAGACAATGGGCATTTCAGGGTTGGGAAAATGACTAAGCTCTCTTATGGCCCTGTGTGGAAAGAAAACAAAAAATGGGAGAATGTTGGGTTGTGTTATATTCTTTTCCATGTAGTTAACAGGGGGTTTGAAGTGCACCCGTAACCCCACTTTATGGGGTCTGGCACAGCACCTCATAAAATTTTGGTTTTGGACCCTATGTTAGGTTAGGCGGACCCACCTATGGTTTTGTGCATGATTTTCGCACATATTTTTTTGGACGCGATGGTTTTCAGTCCATGGTATTGGATGCTTTGGCATGTATAAATATGTATTGTAACATTGAAAGGAACATAATGAAAAATCAAGCTGGTAGTCCCGGTTTTGGGATCCAGTGGTAAATCTCTGTGTATATGTGTTTTATGTGTTATGCTCTCGCATTTTTATTTTTCCTGTGATTTAGAATTCGTATGCAGGTAATTTCTGTATGGGGTTAAAACCTACAATAATCTTCCTCTTAAGAAATTTGTTTTTAGCTTTAAATTTCTTATTTTTCATATGCCATAAACCAAGATGTAGCAGGATGTCATTTTGGGTTCTTCAGATTTCATTATGTGCCTTTATTGTCTCATTTTGTTGCTTCAAATGTCTATTCAATATTTCCAATTCATAAATTTCTTGCTTGAGGGTGTCTTCAACTTGGATTTCTCCTTAAATATTAGAATGACTTCTTTCATTTTATTCTTGGTTTGAGGATGATGAAACAACTTTACATGTAGCTCTTCTTTCCAAAGACTATATATAATCATAAATCTCCTGCTGGACATGATCAATCTCTGGAGTTCTTCTAGTTGGACTAGATATTGGTGATGGAATTCTTGGTGATGGAACTTTTGGTTCTTCTTCCTCTAAATTGATAAAGCTTTGGGATTGATCAGATTGTTCATGCACTATTTTTTTAGCCTTGCACTTCTTCTTATAATTGATGGTGGTTTTTCAGTAGTTTGGGGATGCTTTTTAACTTCTTCTTGCTTTGTTTCTTCTTTCGATTAATGTTCCCTTTTATTGTTGGCTACCTTTCTTCTAACATTCTTCTGCTTAAGATTTTTTAACACGTTTATAAGAGGGGTTTCATCATTAGAGTATTGCTCTTGTTGTGTTTCTTGTGTCGGTGAGTTTTCTTTACAGTTTTAGAACAGTTTTCTTTTACTCTTCCCGGTCTTACCACTAGGCTCTTCTTTTTCTACTTCCTTAAAATGATTTCTAATTAAGAAATCCTCCCAATTATCTCCTATGTTTCTCGGATGGGCCTCAATTAGGATTTTCACTAGGCCATGATGGTATAGGGCATTATCTATAGATTGTACCTTTCTTTGAATATTTCCAGCCATCTTTCTTAAGCTACGAAGTAGGAAATATGGTAGGTTAATTTCATTCTCATCAATATAATTCATCATTCAATGTTCATGATAAAAGAACATGTTACTGAATCTTCCTTCACAAGTTATAAACTTTGAATAATCAATAGCAAATTCCTCCACTTATTCTTAAAAGTTGTGATTGATATTCCATTTTTAAACACAAAAGTATTCTTACCTAGATCCTTGAGGAAGATTTTCCATTCTTTCTCTTCAATTTTTCTATTTTTGAACCAGCTCTCTCATATTCTTAGCAATCCAGTAGCTTATGCTACAAAAGACTCTGTCAAAACTAGCTTCACATCCCCAATTTCTACTTCAATGCCATCATATTCCCTAGTGAAAGACTTTGTTACCTCTTTCTCGTGCCCATCGAATTTCTCCATGAATTCTAGTCATCATGCCTGTTACAACAATTGTCTGACCTATGGGTATCCTTCAAGAAACTTAACCCCATTCAACTATGATCTTACAATGACACCCATGTTAGAGAAGCTTAGCCCATAATTGTTCTTTCGATAGGGTTAAGGAGTGGAACGAATTTGAGTATGGACTGAAACAAAGTTTAGGTGAGGGAAGTCTTGGCAATGAAATAAGGTAGAGTGAAATGGTAAATGGAAGTATTGTTCATGAAGTGGAATGATGAATGGAGAGGAGAGGGTGAAGTTCAAATTATATCAAGGTTTATGACTAACTTAGTCGATAATACATAGATATTTCCTTTGAAAAAGAAGTCATGTGAGAGTAATAAGGGTAATCATTATTCAATATGATAGTACAACAGTTACTCATCATTTATTTCACAACTCAAATGTTTTTACCTTTATTATATAGCTTAATATTTACATACCTTAGATTTTTTCCTTGCTGATTTTGATTTGTCTTTTGTAGGTTGTTAGGTTGCTTCAGCTGCAATCTTCATTGAATTTTCTTTTTCCATGATCTTCATTTGTTCTGGTTGCAATCTGGCAAGTCAGCTGCAAAATTCTATTAGAGCTACAAATTATTGACAATCATGTAGCTGCTTTATTTTTCAAAAGAGAAAAGAGGGCTCAAAAGAAAATGGGAATAGAATAGGAAAAATAAAATATAAGCTGCCAAGAACTCTTGGTTTAAACCTGGATTTTCTGTATAAACATGCCAACAATGTTGGTTTTCATGTTGGAGAGGAAGAAGAATCTTCATTGACCAACTTCAAATCAAGATTATCTTGCAGATTTCTTATGAATTCTTCCCTTGTTAATGGTTTATGATATATTTGTAATCTATGACCATTTACAAGGAAGGTTACTTTCTCTTCATCAATGGTTCTGATTTTGACTCCTCAATTATCAAAGACAGTTTCAATATCATAAGGACCAAGCCAATGAGTTTGAAAATTTCCTTGAAAATATTTAAATTTTGAATAAAAAAGAAATGCCCAATCACTAGGGTGAAATTTCCTTTCTTTGATAAAATTATCATGCCATCTAGATATTTTTTGTTGGACTATATTGGTTCTATGAATAGCATCCTCTCGTATCTCATCAATTTCATTCAATTGCTCCATTCTTTGTCTTTGAGCTTATGATATATTAAGATCCAACTTGGTTGTTGTTTTAAAAGTCTTTATCTGGAACTCAATAAGAAACATGACTTGCTTTCCATAAACAAGTTCATAAGTTTGTATTTATCCATATGGTACGATATGCCCATAAATCTTTTGGAAGCTTTTATGTTGAATCCCTTCTATGTAGATGCACAGTCTTGGTAAGAATTGCTTCAGTTACTTTATTGGTAGATTCAACTTGTTCATTGGCTTGTGGATGATATGGAGTTGACTTCCTATGTTTGATTTTGTACTCCTCCATTATCTTTTGTACCAACTTGGATGTAAATCCAGTGCCTTCATCTATCACAATTTCCCCTAGGACACTAAAACGAGTGAAAATATCCTCAAAAAGAAATGAAACTACAACATTTTTAGTAGCATAAGGAAGTGCTTTAGCTTCTGCCCATTTTGTGACATAATTTGCACAAACAAGAATGTACCTTTTTTGTCTTGATGGTGGATTGATTGGAACAACAAAATCCAAAGCCCATTTCTCAAAAGGTTCAGTAATTACCCGAGGTTGTAGAGCCATTTCATCTGAAGGAATAGGTTTCCTCGTTCTTTGACAATTGTCACACCTCTTAACATATTCCTTGGCATCCTTAAAAAGGGAAGGCCAATAATATCCTAAGGGAAGGAATTTATAAATATTTCTTTTATCAACAAAATGTCCTCCACATGGTTCATCATGACAAGCCTTTAATATTTCTGGTACTTCATCCTTTCTAACACATCTTCGAATGATTAAGTCAGGTCTTGTTTTGTACAATTCTTCATTTATCCATGAGAAAGATGCACTAGTATGAATAATCTTCCTTTTCTCTCGAGGAGACAAGTATGATGATAACTTCCCTGTAGCCATATAATTAGTAATATCTGCAAACCAAGGAGATTTAATAGATACTACAAAAAAATATTCATCAGGAAAATTATCTTCTACATGAACATCATTATTATCTTTTTAGATTCTAGATAGAAATTCAGCAACTGTGTTTTGTTTTCTAGGTGAATCCAAAATACTAATATTGAATTCTTGTAATAACAATAACCATATTGTAATTTTGTCATTAGTAATTGATTTATTCATTAAATATCTAATTGCAGAATGATTTGTGTGAATGAAGGCTTCATAACCAATGATATAATGTCTGAATTTATTAATGGCATGCACAACATCTAAAATCCCTTTTTTTGTTACAGTATAATTCAACTCCACAAGGGTCATACTTTTTCTTTTGTAGTAAATGGAATAAGGAATTAAATATTTTTGTCCTAATACAACTCCTAAAGTTATATCTGAGGCCTCAGTCGAAATGTGAAAAGGTAGTTCCCAATTTGGTCCTCTTAAAATGGGTGCTTCAGAAATATTTTCTTTCAATGTTTCAAAATATTTTTGGCAGTCAGGATTCCAGATGAATTCACAATCTTTTGTAAGAAAACTGAAAAGTGGAGAGGAAATCTTTGTAAAGTTTTCTATAAATTTTTTGTAATATCCAGTAAAACCAAGAAAACTTCTAACATCTCTTTGACATGTAGGAACTGATAACTTGGAAATGACTTCTGCTTAGATGCATCTACTTTGACTCCATCTCCTGAAATATGGTGGTCTAAAAAAATTCCCTCAGTAAACATCATAAAATATTTTTCATGGCTTAATGAGAGACTTGCCTATTTACACATAATGAAAAAAATTTCCATATTTTTAAGAGCTTCTTCAAAATAATTTCCATAGATAGTAAAATCATCCATGTAAACTTCCACACAATCATGAATTAGATCAGGGAAAATACCTAGAACTTCCCTTTGGAATGTTGCAGGTGCATTACATAACCCGAAAGGAAGTACTCAGTATACATGGGTTCCCCATGGATAGGTAAAGGTTGTTTTATCTTGATCTTATGAAGCTACTTGGATTTGGTTATATCCACTAAAACCATCCAAGATTGAAGAGTCCATTTTCCCTACCAATGTGTCAAGAACTTGGTCTATAAAAGGAAGTGGAAAATTGTATTTTAAATTATATTTATCCAATTCCCTATAGTCAATGCATACTCTCCAATTTCCATCATTTTTCGGAACAATTACCAATGGTGAAACCCACTGGTTGTCTGATATTGGATAAATGAAATTCACATTTAACCATTTTTGTAATTCCTCTTTAACAATTTCCCTTAGATTTGGATTCATTCTCCTCTAGGGTTGTTGGATTGGTCTTGCAGTTTATTCAATATAAATATGATGCATATAAGCGTTGAGTTCAATTCCTTTCATATCAGTGTATTCCCATATATACGCAGAGGAATGTTCTTGTAACATATTTATTAATTATTTCTTTTGAGATTCTTCCAAATTATCATTAATATTCCAAGTTTTCCCCGGAAAAAATTCTAGTGAAGAACTATCAAATTTCTCCATAGAATGTAAATCCATTTGACGAGATGATAGATATTCAATATTACATCGTTCTTGAAAACTATGATTTTGTTCATGATATGAGGAAGATTCATTATTTTCCGTTAAATTCAAAATTTATCTTTTTCATCTATTTGTGAAGTGGAAAAAATTGGTCGTATATCAAAGTTTTCATTATCATCCTTCTATCCATACTTCACTTTCGACTTCTATCATTTTTTTGCAAGAGGATATAATGTGAATTTATTTTTCAAACTTCCATATGAGATAAACATATCACCAGATCTACAACTTATAAAAGCATTAGTTGTAGCTAACCATGGTCTTCCTAGAATCAATGGGTGTCCTCCTAGATTATTCTTAGGTGTTAAGATCATAAAGCCAACAAGATATTCCCAATAATATAAGGATACAAATACATCTTCTAATACACCATCAGGTTTGATAACAGATTTATCTGCTAATTTCTATAGTGTAGGTGTATATTGAAGATTAGGAAGTTTCAACTGATGCATAGTTTGTTTACTCATCATGTTGATAGTTACTCCTAAATTGATCAATGTGTTCGGAATCTCAACGCCATTGATGTGTGTTTTCACAATGAGACTTCCTAGATCTAGATATTTTTGAATTGTTGTCTTTCCCATCACGATATCTACAATTTTTCCAACCAACTAGATTCTTTTAACTTCTTTCCTTTTTCTTCCTAGTTCTTTAATACTTAACTCCTTGATTGTCTTTGCAAATATTGGTATTTATTTGATAGCTTGTAACAAAGGAATTTTTATACAAACATTCTTCAATTCATCTATCATATCATAGTCAGGTAACACAATATGTTTTTCTACCCCTTTGTTAATTTTCAATCTTTCAGGAAAAGTTGTATTGTGAATAAAGACTGAAGGTTGTTCTATAATGGGAGTTGAGTTTATTGGAATATCATCAGAATGTATAGGGCTGGTTTATTTTTTAGAATTTTCCTTTTGATTAGAAGATGTCTCTTTCTCAGAGAGGTCATCTTTTTCAGACTCCTGGATAACAACATATGGTGACTTCTTTTCCAATACCCTACCAGATCTAATTTGGACATTGTTTAGTTATCATATAGGTTTGTAAATTTTGTCCTTCCATGTTGTAAACAACTTATGAATTTTTATTATTTGGATTTGGAAGCGGATGAGCAGGCAGTTGATTTGGATTTTGTGGAAATGGTAGTGAAAGTTGCGGGTTTGGATTTTGTGGTTGAGAGGGTTGAACAGGCTGAGGAAAATATTGTGGTGGAAAAACAGGGTGAGGTTGAGGATATTGAAGGTATTTTCCATAAGGATTTTTCCATCCTTGTGCCCAAGTTTGAGGCCAAGGTTGCCAAGGCATGGGTGCAATCCAATTACTTTGTGATGGTTGTGCATATGTTTGAGTGTTGAAACCTTGGTTCATATTCGATTATGGATTTTTCCATGGTCTCTTGGCAATAAAACAAAGAGGTTCTACTTGATTTGGCATTACTTCCTCTTGATAGATAGTTTTAAGACCCGATATTGAAGGACATTCCTTTGTATCATGATTTTTTGCACATATGACACATGTTTCTATACTTTTGAAGTTAAGCGTGCATTCTCTCAAGGCATGCTTCTTTCTAAATTTGGGGCAAAAGATAGATAATGAATCATTTTTAGCTTTTTGCTTGTTTTGTACTTTAAGGGTATCTATTTTTTCACTAAGACTCCCCAAAATATTAGTTTTTAATCTGTCAAGCAAATTTCCTATTTCAACCCTACTTATTGTCCTAGTTGCAGATTTATTAATCCTAGATATAACAAGATCTCTTAGATTTTTCCCAGTTCCTGCCTCTCCTCTTGAAATATGTATGCATAACTCACAAATATCTCCAAATGATAACTAACAAATATCTCCTTTACCCATCAAATTGAGAATATCTATCCACTCATCGTTGATAGATTTTAATAAGAGAGTTTTCAAAGTTTCTTCATCTAGATTATGCATTTTAGCCCTTTTACATTATAAGCAAATCTTTCAACGAAATATTCAAGATTTTCATCTTCTTTTTGAATCATTTTAAAGACTTCGTATTTAAGATTATGAGGCATACAATAATCCTTGTATTTTTCTAAGAATGCAATTTTCATTTCTTCCCATGTTCTTATAGAATTTACTCCTAAGCCCATAAACCATTTTAATGTTGCATCCTTCAGAGTGGTTGGAAACAATTTCAACTTTTGCGTATCAAGAAAGTAGTCATAAGATCTACACAAGACTTCAAACTCAAAGATAAATGTTTCAGGATCCTCATTTCTTAATCCATGAAAATTAGGAAGGATGGAGGGTGAGATATTTTTCATTTTGGTTATGGTATCTTCATTGAGGATGGGAAATCCAAAAGGTTATGGACCTCCTCTACCACCTCTTCTTCCTCTTCCTCCACCTCTTCCACCTTCTCTATTTCCTCCTCTTCCACCTCGAATTCTAGGTTGTTCACCATTCACATTATGTACTTCTCCTTCCCTTCTCCTGCCATTGTAGATTCTTCAGAACTAATGTAAGTTTCCAAAATTGTAATTTCTAGTTCCTCCTCTAGCTCCTCTGGTTCTTCTATCAATGGAAGGTTAAAATATGTTTCTTCTTCTTCCTCTTCACTAGGTATTTCTAGTTCCTTTCCTAGAGGTTGTTCTCTAGTTGAAGATAGAAAAATTACTCCTTCAGTTGGGGATGTAGGATCCTCTTCTTCTATTACAACTTCAGTTGACAAAGTTCGTGAATATTTAGGTTTGATTTCAGATCTAAGTACCTCAAGAAGTCTATGTCTGCCTGCAATTGATGGAATATGAGTTTGGGTGGATGGTGTGGCAATACAAGGTCGTGGTGGGGTGAGTGGTGATGTTGGAATCAAACTCCTACCTCTACTTACAAATATACCTCTAGAATATCTTTCCTTATGCATATCATTTTTATTTTTATTTTTATTTTTTAATGAATAGAAAAATAAAAAGACTCCTATATACACTTCCCTGGAAACGACGCCAAAATTTTTGGTAATTTAGTTAGTGTTAAATTACTTACATGAATTATCAACCAGGGCTAGTAAAATGATTAAATGTATGTGCATTGTTTGTGCTAGGAATCCTTATTATTTAAACAATTCCTAAGTTAATTTGAGATATCAAAATGCACATGTTCCTCTACAAGTATGTAAGTAAATAAATCACTCATAAAAATAAAATTGATTCTATTACTCTTGCTTAAAAGAAAAATCACACTCTTCACACTTACTCAAAGTAAAATCAAACACACACTTTTATTTTAAATAAAACCACACATATACTTTGCTTGAAATGGATTCACACGCACACTCTTGCCTTAAATGAAATCATACACACACTTTCTTTTAAATGAAACCACACCTGCTTTAAATCAAAATCACACTTGCTTGAAAGGAAACCTTAACACTGTAAATGAATCTATGCTTGACAAAAAGAAGGATTATCTCTACAAATTAAAATCATATCTATATAATTGCAATGTAAATCTATGTTATATCCATGTGCACAAGAGATATCACTTCACTCAACAATAAAATGATTAAATGAACCTACTGCAAAACAATCTGAAACTTATATTCAAAAATCAAAACTTGAGTGATTAAATAAACCAACAAAATTCTACAGGAAACACAAAATAAAATATTAATTGCAAATAAACGAAAACTTTATTGTCTTGAGGGGGCCCTCCTACGAGAAGTAGGTATCAACATGATTCCTTCACGAGATGATTAACCACACATGAATCTCAAAACATAGAAATAAGAATGAAATAGAGTTTATATATAAAATTGAGTGTTTATAACATTTCCAAGTCTATGCTAGCTATGCCAAGAGACATATTTATAAAACTCCTATGCATTAAATGTTTCAAATCATTACGTCTTATGTTAATCGAAACTTAGCTAAAATTATCATTAGGAGATAGAATAGCATGATTTCCTCATGATTTGCTATCAACGAAGCAAATCATGAGGCTGAATATCTGCATTCACTAATTCCTCGCTCGCTTGATTCGCCTTCCTCAGTGGTTGAATTTCACTTTGACCAAGCTACCATGGTGCTTTCCTTATCGATCCAGGTTATGAAGGTAAGAACAAATTGTGGTACCAACTAATTTCCACCTACCCATATGCCATGTTCTTCGGCTGAAGCTTCGCAACCCATCAAACCTTGGACTTAGTTGCAGAATCATACACCAGCTACAGAATAACTGTAATTCAGTAGCTTAGGTAAATATTTACTTAAATAATAAAGACAAATGATACTTATGAAATAGATTATGATTATGTACATTTTATTCTATAAACCTTGTAAATTTATACCCAAATTAGAGTTATGAAGGTAAAAAAGGGGAGAATTGAGTATAGGAAGGTTGTCAAAAAGAGACAATTTTGGGGTTCAATAGTCGCATCAACATGTTCACTTGAAGTGGCATTCTCATTCCTCTAGTTATTCGCTAGAGGTGTCTCCATGGGATTACAAATCTCCATGCGAGATATCTGCAGTATATCGGTGGCATACTTGCCTTGATACACAAACAATTCCCCATCACCTTGCCATACTTCCAACCGGAGGAAGTAGTTCTTGAGACCCATGTCCCTCATCTAAAATTCCCTTGTGAGGTCCTCTTTACAAGAGTTAATCAACTTCTTATCACCTTTCAATATTAAATCATCAACATATAAAAAAATGATAATAAATTTACCTTCCACCAAAATATGATATAGGTTCGCATCCACTTCACTTTTGGTGAGGCCCAAACTAGTGAGATAATTGTCAAACCTAGTGTACCAAGCTCTGGGTTCTTGTTTGAGACTGTACAATGCTTGCTTGAGTCTACACACATGAAACTCTCGATCAAATGTCTTAAAACCTTATGGTCGCTAAATGCACACTTCCTCCTCAATAACGCCATAAATAAAAGTTTTTTTTACATCCATCTAGTGGATCTTCCACCCCATCTACGCAGCCAATGCACTAATTTATTTAATGGATGAATACCTTTTTACAAGAGAAAATGTTTCCTCATAGTCAATTCCCTCTAATTGAGAGAATCCTTTGGCCACAAACATATCCTTATACTTTTCTACGCTTTTGTTTGTTGCATGCTTAACCTTGACGAATCATCTAGAACCCACAATTGATTTATCTATTGGTCTTGGGACCACTTCCAAAACACTATTCTTCATGATGGATTCATATTATTCCACCATGGCATCAACCCAAACTGGTTTCTCTACTCCTTCCTCAAAATAGGATGGCTCAATCTCTAAAATCTCAGTCATTAGAGCCATTTAGCTAGTGTACCTCTCAAGTGACCTCCTTTTCCTGCACAAATTTGAAGGAGCTCCCACATTCTCCCCTGTGTCTTGCACCAATCTATCATATTACCTAGTTCTTTTTCTACCTTATTTGGATGGTTATGCTTGAGATGGTCTCTCCAATATTCCCCCTCCCTGCTCCTCCAATTATGGTTGCTCTACAATGTCCGAAGGCTCCTACTTTGTAGCTAAAATATCCTCTTCTGGTGGGATTTGAAGCTCGCACTCAAGAGAGAACCACAAATCTTTCTGTTCATCAACCTTTACATCCCTTTTCACAACTATCATTATGAGGGAAGGTAAGTACACACAGTAATTATGTGGAGTTTCGGTGTAACCCAAAAAAACTCCCAACTTTATTGTTGTATCAAGCTTCTTTCTTGAATCCTAGGATAAATGGAAGTAAACATAGGCTCTAAATGTATGAAGTGAAACACATTTGGATTTCTCCCAGAGAAAGCCTCCTCCGATGTAATCATACCAAGAATCTGATGAGGACTTCAGTTTTGCAAGTAGACTTTTGTGCTACATGCCTCTACCTACAAATGCAGTGGAAAACTTTGTTCATGTAGCATATCTCTTGCATCTCCGACAACATTTTGGTTCTTCCCATCGTCTACCCCATTATGCTATGGTTTGTGGGGTGCTATCAGCTCTCTTTGAATTCCTTCTTTGGCACACAACTCCTTGAATTCATTCAAAACATACTCACCTCTATTTTCGCTCCTGAGAGCCTTCACCTACTTATTGATATATTTATCAACTAGTGCCTTGAATTCTACAAAATTTGAGAATGTCTCATCCTTCTCCCACATGAAGAAGATCCAACACTTTCTTGAGAAATCATCAATAAAAATAACAAAGTACTTATGTATGGCACTGGAGGCTGTCGAGAAAGGTCTGCAAACATCAAAGTGGAATCTTTCCGAGACTGCATGTGCTTTGTTGTCTCAATCATGGAATGTGGATTTCACATACTTCCCCAAGGTACAACCTTTGCAAATATCCTGCTACACAAGTGCTCCTTTTGGGAGGCCAATGGTTATTTGTTGCATAAGTTTTAGGCACCGTGATTCAAATGGACCATTCTCTTATGTCAGAGCTCACCAACATCGTGATTCTACACTTTCTTTGCCTTACTAATTAATGCAACACAATATTCTGCATCAAGTTTATATAGGTTCTTCACACAAACCTCTATCTGCTTCACCTATCGAGTGGCTATGTGTCTCAGAAAAGATTTACCTTTTTTGAAGATCACATCATAAAAACAGTCTTCCAAAATGGCTACAGAGATGATATTCTTCTTTAGGCCTGGAACAAGTATGAAATATTTTAGGTGAAGAGGGAATCTAGAGTCCCTCTTAAAGGTTACGATAGAAATCTCAGTAGCACTATACCTTCCGTTGTCTCCAAGCTCAATATGCATATGGAGATATTTCTCCCCCAGGTCACTAAAAAACTCTCTACACCCTATCATGTGGAACGAGGCACCTGAGTCCAAGTACCACACTCTCGCCATCATAGTGTTGGCCATGCATGTGATAAGGGTGAATTATAGCTCAAAATGGAAGCCAATGCTTCACCTGCTACTCCTCCTAAGTTCTTCTTGTTAGACTTTTTATGTGGACACTTTGTAACATAATGCCTCAATTCATGAAAATTGAATCATTTTATTTTGGACAAGTATTTCTTCTTGCCCCCTTGGCTAGATTCTAGTTTGGATTGAGACATCTTCCCTTTTTCCTTATTTCCCTTTATAGCCAATGCAATTTTTTCTTAATTCTTTGTTTTGGATGAAGTTCCATCCTGATTATTTCTCCTAAACACTTCTTGAACCAAATTGGAACACAACCTTTCCCATTTTGGTAAATTTTCCCTCCCATTCACTGAGTCCTGGTAGCTCACCAGGTTATATTTTACAATAGTCATACCAACCCCTCCAATCTCATCCCAAACTTGTGTAAATATGGTGAGATATTGTGGAATAGTGTCATTCTTTTGCATCTTGATATTTCGAAGTTTTTCTTCGAGGGCCAATTTTCTATGGTCATTATTATTCTTGGATAGCTCTCTCAGTGCCTTCCACATGGAAAAAGGAGTTTCTTTCCCATGGATATTTGAGACAATGTGGTCTTGTACTCCCTCCAAGATAATTCTCCTCACCTTGGCTACATCTTTCTTCCATTGGGCTAGATTTTGTGCATCAGTTGATCCTGGTTTTACAATGTTTGTCTTGACATATTTCAACAATATGTTGTCATGAAACACCATCTCCATGCGATCATTCCATGCAATGAAATTCGAGTTTCACTCCAAGGCATACTCTAATCTCAGCCTGTTGAAGGTCATCTTCCGAACTCTGAAGAGATCCTGTTACATTGAAGCTACAAATTTGAACCTCTTGAGGAACAAATTTGAAAATTCATGTTCTAATGTGAATCTAGCTCTTATGCCATGTAGAAATTTGGTGATAGAATTGCAATCTCTATGAGAAGTTTGATATAAAATCAAGAGACAAAATTCTACTCTGTTGATCTGCAGAATTTAATTCACAATTTAGAACAACATTCACAAACATGCAATAAGAAAAAGCACACATGCACAATATTTTTCTAGGGGAACCCAACTAGGAAAATCCCCTAAAGCCTCATTTCATTAATAAGATGAATATAGAATATATTACAATTGCTTGACTGCTCTGAGCACAACCTACAAGTGAATAATCTATCTCTCTACTCAATGAGAAGTTATGACCCAGACTTAGTCAATTTATACCTCTTCTTGAGCCCTTATTTCCTTGCGCAAATCTTGAGGAAATTGGCCCTTATTCTTTAGGAATTTCCTCCAAATTTATTGTGGAAATTTCCAGGGATTGATCATTGATTGCATGCAACATTTGTACACTCAAGACTAGTCTACAACTGATGTTACCATATTTGTTAACATTCAAATATTCTAGAATACAATTAATAAATCAAAGAAATATAATTATTTACATGAAGGAATTTAAGATTCCTCATTAAATGTTAATACCCCTCCATTTGTGATCTGAAAATCGATCATCCTCTAACACTTTCCAAGTTTTGATAAATTAGAGTCTTCCAAAAGTTAATTTAGTTCGTAACTTGATCAATTGTGAATAGTTAATTTTAAACTAACTTAAAGATGAAACAAAATCATATGCAATCCAACATGGTAAAAATGAAGAAGGAAACAACCATGTGATAATAGATTTCACCCCTCTTGGGCTACGTCTTTGGGCATTGCTAGAACACTTTATTGATCTCAGCAACAAAAATAGTACATTACAAATCTTTGACTCATAGAGTAAACCACTTGCTACAATGGCACTTGTTTCTGCTTCAAAGAAATGTTCTCCTTTAGAGAACTTTCACTCATAAGTTGACTCCCTTTTACAAATAAATGATGGCACCAAAAGAAAAGGACTCTCTCATTGAATGTGGAAGCGGGTCTTGGTACTCATTCTGAGATTAAAAAAAAAAAAAAAAAACACAAATTCAATTGCTTCATAATGAAGTGTTGAAAATGTCTTTTCCCATAAACATATTGAGAATAGACTGAAAATGGTTTCTCTACTAAAGAAAAAATTGTTGCAAATGTGTCAAGAATACTCTAGAACCCTTGTCTAATCTCTTTCCATGCTAAAAAAGGTCTCCATATGGCCTCAAAACAATGCATGCTTGGAATACAAAAGGACTTGACTGTGCAAATTTTCCAACATACAATGCTCAAATCACAAAAATAATGTTTCCATTGTGTCCAAAACACTCAAAAACCCCTTTGTAGGCTTTTCTTAGGCTCAAAAAGAGTAAAAAAGGGCCAAGTTAGCCCCCCTGGAACATTTCTCTACTATATGTCCTGCAAAATGACAAGACTAGCTAACCAGGCAATGAAATTCACCTTTGACAAAATCGCCAGGTGACAAATCAGCAGGAGAGTGGCAAAAATTCCACCGAAAATTGTGCAATTTGTTGCCTCTTCAAATTGACCACTTGTGCCCAAAAAACCACCCTTAGAACTCGGTCACGTGCGTGGCTATGTGGCTAGGGGCCAAGCCATGTGACATCCCCTCCAGTCTTGGCAATCCGCTCCACTCGTCGACGATTACGAGGTGCCGACATGACCATGGTTTTGGCGCCAAAATTCCCACTCCTTTTTTTAAATTTGAAAATTCACGCACCTGTTTTAAATTCTCATCGAGTCATATGGTGTATATACCACGCAAGTGTCCCTTTATGAACAGTCATGTGTCCTCAAACATTTCTCTTTGTTTAACTAATTATCACTTATTTACATATTATTATGTTTATTATTTATTATCTATATTTATTACTTTTACATAATTATATTCATAACATTGTCTTTCTTTTCAAACAACTTTGTCCTCAAAGCTTGTTGATGAAAGGACTTGATCTCTTTTTTTTGCTATGGATGTCTTCTCATCTCGCGACAGACATATTTGTCGATACAAGTTGATATGATCCTTGGAGTGATATATAAAATTGTCGCATGAAGGAATACCCTGACCATCCTAAATTAATCTTTTGTGAAATATTTTGATTACTAGAAACTTGTGATGAATTTTTATCACTGGACTAAGTTGTGTGCACTTCAGTATTCTTCGAAACATAAGTTTGTTGTTTATGTTTTGAGTGATACAGATTCGTAGATTGATTGAGATGTTTTTTCTTGTGATTCAGATGTAGATAAAGAGTTATTTTGGTTTCTCTTATCATGTGTGTGGCTGGATTCTGATTCACTTTAGGTTCCAATGTCGTCGATTTGGTTACAAAATCTTCACTTGTAATTTCCTTCATCTCAACATCTGAGTGTGCTTTTTCTTTAATTGACGTGTCTTCTTCTTAAGTTTTTATATTCATTGGATTGGTATTCATTCCATTTTCTTCAACTTGGACTGAAATGACTAGAGAGTTCGACACTACTTCTTGAAGTTATTATAACTTGTCGTTTAGTGACTTATTGTCACGTTTAAGCTTCTTTATTTGTGTAAGGAGGTTTTGGTTATGATTCCCTAGACATAAAACCTTTTCAATTTTTGGATTGTTGATTTTATTCTTAGTAGCCTTATCATCTTTTAAACTTTTGATTTGTTGTAATAATGTTTGATTAAGGTTCTTTAAATGTAAATTTTATTCATCTTGTTCCAACTAGTGCTTCTTGAGTTCCTTCTTTATGGCCTTAGCTTTCTTGACTTGATTGAGTAGTTTGTCATTGTGTTCTCTGAAGAGCGAAATTTCTTTGTATTTACTAGAGACAACTTCTTTAAGCTTTTTTTGCTTCTTTGGTATAATTTTTTTATTATCTTGAAACATTTATTCTGAAATATCCTTAAAGTCTTCTAATGAAGGTTTTATCGATTTTGACTTCATTGTCACATCTTGGAAGGTGATCATCTTCCTCTTGTAAGGAAACATCAAAATCTTTTTTTCTAAGTTTAACATGAACGTCCCCAATTCTTTTAACCAAGGTTGACCCAAAATGATGTCAATTTTTGGGTTACACATAGTTACAACATTGAATTGAGAGGTGTATTTATAGTGGTCAATTATTACTTGTAATTCATTAATTTCATATTCTTTTTTGCCAAAAATATTTGTTCTTTCTCCTATGTTTGACTCTGGAATTAATAGTTGATTTGCCAAATTAACGTTGATGTAATTTTCCTCGTGACTTGTGTTGATAGTGATATTAATCTCCTTCCCTTGGGTATTCTATTTTAATGTGATTAATATACAATCTACAATTGGAATACTTTTATATGAAAAATTTCCTTTCTTTGTTTTTTATTAGACCCCATTCGGTTTTTCTTCAAAAATAAACTTATTCTTTAAAATAAGTGCCCTTTTATTTGATAAGCTTGAACACTTTTATAAATTCATTTAATTTTTATTTTCCTCAATTAAATATTTTTTCCCACTTAAAAAAAAGTTAATATAGCTCCACTATTTAAATAAACTGCACCTTATGTTTATTATAATGCTTTTAAAAAGTATTCTTCCTTTGTTATAGTTGGTTATCCTTATGTCTCTTTATAGTTGTAGATTTAACCCTTTATAAACTTTAATATATGGATCTTTTAAGTAACCTTCTCTAATAATAACCTCTTTGTACTTATATATATTCAATAATTTCATGACTTGCACTTTTCTTTGAAATACCCCTTTATAATACAATATTTCTCTTTATGTATCTTTTTTTTATAATTTTTTATTTTTATTTTTGAAAAGTTACAACCTTAGTGAAATGTGGCTATTCACCTCTTTGGGGTATAATATAAAATATATGTCCACTTATGTGCCTTTTAATCGGTTAATTTTCTCCACATAAAATTTAAAACTTATCATTCACGTAAAGAAATTTTGTATTCTTTTTGTTCTTCTTTTACCTTGAAAATACTATGGGAAATTACCATGAGTTGCTAAAACCACGAGCTTGTAAACCACTTAATGAAGAGTCAAGATAATCTTATCTACCCTTCCTTCTCTTACGTATAGTTTTAAAGATATTTGGAAAGATTCCCTTTTAACTTTATCATGCACTTTTTATCAATAATGTAGAACATTTTTATATATATGAATGTTCTCCTTCAAAATTTACATTGGAGTATTTTTTTTATAGTATATTTTTATATGATTTTTTTATTTATTTTTTTATTTTTATTTTAAACACATTTATATATACTTTTTTTCTTTTCTCCTTTTTTCTTTTTTTCATTGACTATCTTTTTTTAATAGGTAAAGCCTTGAATGATGAAACTAGTGAAACAGAGAAACTCCAACTTTGTGTAATGAAATGCTTTAGTTGCAATGACAACAATGTTGATGAAGGATTAATGGCCAAAGGCCATATCTGACTAGTTCTCTTCAGCAGTTGAGCGTCCAGAGGATCGAACATCTCTGATACCAATGTAATTAGCAAAGTTCATTCTTCAAGTTAAATACTCCAAAAGATTTGGAATATGTAGGTATCCATTGAGATATAAGAATATATTTTAAATATGTATGAGTAAGAATGATGATACAATTGAAAGTAAGGGTTTGCTTATATACCAAGCAGGTGTCCCTTTATCAATGGTCATGTCTCCTTAGACATGCCTCTTTGTTTAACTAATTATTACTTATTTACATATTATTATGTTTATCATTTATTATCTATATTTATTACTTTTACATAATTATATTCATAACATGGGCGGGGCTTAACTCCTTGCCTCTTCTGTCTCCACCACCACTGATAGTCACATGGTATAACATATTACCAGGGCCAAGGTCGGTCGAGTGAGCCCGTCGTCCCGACCCCTTCCCCCAACTCTGCCAACACATGTGTTTAAATATAAATGACATACCAGATATGTCAAGAAACATGGTGTGATGTAACAGTAGGGAATTATTCTATGTTGTCGGAGGTCACAGGGTCGAACGCCGCTTGGTTAATCGACTGGACAAAAAAACTTTCAGCACGCAAATTGATGTCCATGTGGCACCTCATCATTGGCCCACATCAACACAACCAACCAATCAAAACTTGACAAATTACCATGTACGTCCATGCCACATGGCAACACATGATTGGCATGTACTATACATTGTACCTTCCCATTCAGTTGCTAATGTTAGTGTAAGACTTTCCCAGTCAATAACCCAGTCAAACCTTCAAGTTGACTTTTTAGTTGTTTGC
This sequence comes from Pinus taeda, assembly GCA_000404065.3. Taxonomy (NCBI): domain Eukaryota; kingdom Viridiplantae; phylum Streptophyta; class Pinopsida; order Pinales; family Pinaceae; genus Pinus; species Pinus taeda. Next base: position 27,124 of record APFE031392042.1, read on the forward strand.
CAAAAACTTCAAAACATGATAAATTTCGCATATGGTGTCAGATTGAGGTGATTCAAGTGTCGTTGGAATAAGTCTGACACTAGTTTCGTTAGATTCTGAGCACTTTGATTTTTTAGCATATTTTGACCCCTTGGATCAATTTGAGCTTTTTCTCCAAAATCTCGATGGCTTTGGAAGTGAGGAAGCTCCTGCACCATAAAGGGAAAGGTACAGTTGCAATTCCAACATTGCATGGGAAAAAGAAGCTTATTGATGACACATTGCTAACACCATTATTGGGGAAGAATCTACTCTATGTGGGACAAATGATGGAGCAACACTATAAGTTAGTGTTTGAAAATAAAGAATGTTTAATAATGGATAAGTTGAATAAAGATGTAGTAATAGCAAGGGGAGAAATAACATAGGATATAATTTTCAAGCTCTCTTCTGATTCAAGCAACTTATGTAGTTTGAATGATATAAAGGAAGTAAATCGCAGACTTTGGAATTTAAGGTTGGGACACTTGAATTTTCAAAGTTTGATTTTGTTAAAGAAGAGTAATATGGTAAATGGTCTTCCTAATATCAGAATGGATGAATCATGTGAAGGTTGCATATTTGGGAAACAACACAAAGACAAATTTTCAAACAAAACGTGGAAGGTTAGAGAACGTCTAGTATTGATACATTCAAATTTGTATGATCGATGGAGAAAATTTCTTTTGGAAAGACACACTATTTTCTTACTTTCATTGATGATTATTCTAGGAAGACTTGGGTTTTTTTGTGCATGAGAAATCTGAGGCACTTTCTTATTTCCTTGAGTTTAAGAAAATGGTAGAAAAGTAGAGTGGTTTGAAAATTCTCACACTAAGAACAAATAATGGGCGAGAATACAAATCAAAAGAATTTTTGATATATTGCGGAAGAAATGGAATAAAGAAAGAGTTTACAAATTCATACTCTCCTCAACAAAATTGAGTTGTTGATAGGAAAAAAGAGGACCATAGTTGAAATGGATCGAAGCATGTTAAAAACTAAGTCTCTTGGAAATGAATTTTGGGTTGAAGAAGCGCACACAACAATTTATATACTTAGCGGATGTCCTATGAGAGTAGTGTTGAATTTAAATCTAGAAGAAACTTGGTTAGGGTACAAACCTAGTGTTGCACATATGAAATTATTTGGTTGCATGGCATATGCACATATGCTTAAGGAAAAGAGGAAAAAAATGGATGATAAAAGTGTAAATTGTATCTTGATTGCATGTAGTACTGCAACAAAAAGTTATAGGTTATTTGATCTTTTGGAAAAACAAATTATAAGAAGTGGTGAAGTTGTCTTTGATAAATAGGTACTTTATCATCCATAACATGTACAAATAGAATCAAATAAAAATGAAGTAGAAATTTGTAATGAATCTGATGTTAAGGAAAATGATGATAAGAAGAAGCTTAAATGGCTAACCAGAGGTCATTCTAAAAGTGATATCTCAGATAGACAAATTAGAAAAAGAAATACTATATCAGAAAGATCAGTTATAATTTTGCATTGATGGCTAAAGCAATGAAGAAGTATGATCCAGATACACATGAAGAAGCACCAATGAAGAAAGAATGGTATGAAGCCATGGAACTATAGTTCAATGCTTTGGTGAAGAATGATACTTAGGAGTTGATCAAATCACCTAAAGGAAATGATGTAATTGGTACTAAATGGGTGCATAAGACTAAGTATCAATTAGATGGCTCAATTATAAACATAAATCTTGTTTAGTTGCCAATGGATATGCTAAGAAAGAAGTGATTGATTATACTAAGACATTTTCTCTAGCAGCCAAGATGGACACAATCATGATGGTTTTTGTATAGGATTCACAATATAAGTGGATAATTTATTAGATGGACGTTAAATAAACATTCTTAAATGGTTATGTAGTTGAAGAAATCTATGTGCAACACCCTGAAGGTTTTAAGATTCCAGGAAAAGAAGATTATGTGTACAGGTTAAAGAAAATTTTGTATGGGCTAAAGAAAGCACCAAGGGCTTGTTATTCAAGAATTAATAAGTATTTTCAAGATCATGTTTTAGCCAATTGTTCACATAAACCTAATCTTTATATACTTCAATCAGCAAAATACATTCTTCTTGTTGCACTTTATGTTGATGATCTAATTTATACAAGGAATAATTTTAAATTGTTTCAAAGGATTAATTCATATATGATTGTATAATTTGAAATGATGGGCCCTAGTGAGTTGAATTATTTCTTGGGTATTGAAGTATGACAGAAGGAAGATGGTATTTTTATGTCACAGACCAAGTATACTTGGTATATTATAAAGAAGTTCAACATGTTGAGTTGCAAACTCGCTGCAACTCCTTTGGAACTTGGGTTGATGTTACACATAAATTATGACTCCAATCTAGTTGATGTCACTGTATAACATCAGTTGGTTGGAAGTCTAATCTATTTAACTACAACTCAGCTAGATATATCTTTTGCAATCAATATGTTATCCATATTCATGTTTGAACCCAATGAATTTCATTGGAAGGAAGCTAAGAGGACTTTGAGATATCCGCGTGATGTAATTGGCTATGACTTATTATACAGATCTAATAGGATTTCAAGCTGATTGGTTATATAGATTCAGATTGGGTAAGTTGTATCAATGATGAAAAATAAACTTAAGGATATTCATTTAGCATGGGTTCAACAACAATTTTTTGGAGTATTCAAAAGCATCCTATAGTTTCTCTCTCCTCAACTGAAGCATAATATAAAGTAGTGACAACAACAACTTGTGAAGCAGTATGGTTAAGAAGACTTATGGAATATCTACATGAGCAATAGGAGCAACCTGCTTAGTTGATTTGTGGTAATCAAAGTGCTATTAAATTGTTCAAGAATCCAATTTTCCATAAGAAGACCAAACATATTGATATCCAGTATCATTTTGTTTGAGACTTAGTTCAACAAGATGTGATCAAGATCATTTATTGCAAAACAGAAGATCAATTTGTGGATATCTTCATGATGGGACCAGCCCAACACTGTTCAGACCTTAGGCAATTAAATGATTGTTTGGTTGATTATATGATTGCATAAACATTACAATTGTGATGACATGTGTGAGGATCAAACCATCGGATATTTTGGAAACAGGTTAGGTGGCAATCAATTTCACAATTAAGACTGTGTACTCACCTCGGGTTGCGTTTCCCACTCCTTGCTATGCCAAAACTTCTCCTCTGTCGTTCACTTGGTCATTTTCATTGTGTTTGCCGAGGGTTTGTTCTGCTATGCTCTGTGAGTTGGATATGCAGCTTTGCTGCAAGTTCTGGACACGTCTCTTGGTAACTTTTGTGATGGTTTCTTTCGATATGTGTGGGTAGTCTCTAGCCTGGTTCGTTGGGCAGTTGTGAATGTTCCTGCAGTCGCCTGGGTAAGTGGTTCTCCGTATTTTTTTTCCTGCTGTTGGCTTAATAGGTCATCGTGTTCCGAGTTGTAGTTTGGTGTTTCTTGTTCTTGTTTGCAACTCAGTGGTTGGATTGCGTTCAGGCTTGAAATAATGGTGCCCTTCCATCCTCGGCTTCAATGCAGGTAGCCCCTCTCTCCTTGATTCAATTTGTGGTTTTCTTTCCTCAACTCCTAACTTGCTTGCTCCTTCGCCTTCGAAGTTGGTTGAAAACCATGGGTGGGAAGCTTGTCCTCGGTTCTTACTGCAACCCCTCAGGCAAGATAAATGCAATTTCTATTATGTATTTTTCGTTCACGGTAGTTTCGTTTCCCTTGATATTGTGACACTAACACTTGTGTGTCGGCCTCTCTGCAGGCGTTGGGGGTTTGCGGTTGGAAATCTTGGCAATGTATGCTTCGGTCTTTGTATGGTAGGTTCTGTCAACATGAATTTCCTTCATCCCCCATTCTGTTTTAGAATAGGCCTCTAGTTGTGAGGGTTTGTCACCCCTCGATGCTTGTTAAATAGCTCTCTGCTGTAAGTGGCGTCCTAGTCGTCTTGTTGTCATGGGCTTCCACTATCCAGTGATTTTTTATTGTAATTTGCTATGTATAAATGCAATTCTCAAGACCCTCACCTAGGGTTTGTCGTCCATTGGCTTTACGCTTGTTCGTGTTTTATCTTGCAGTGCTACTATGTATTGTTATACACTTTTTTTTGTAATTTGAAGGAAAGAATCTTCAGGAAAGAAAGTTGGGTCTGATTTACCTGAATGTCGTTTATGCAATTAGGCCATCGTTCTTTTGTTTACTCTAGATTCTATGCCTGGAAATGTGATTTTCATTTTATGGCTATGTTTGTGACGTCTTACACGAACATGAAAGAATGCTGCAGTTGCTCTGGTAATTTGTTTGACAGTCAATTTTTTGAAAACAATATGAAAGTTTCGTCTGGCCTGTGGATGCTTCACCTGGACTGGAATTTATTTGAGTTACTCCTATTCAGTCAACGTTGTTTACTTCAATGGAAATGTAAGCCCTCGTTCTGGCATCTACTCTTCTGTCTCGCTGTTAGAACTGGTTTTTTTCTCATGAAAGGCAAAGAGAATTAAACACAATGGTCTGTGAACAGTATGTTTTTTTTTTCTCGATTAAACTATTCTATTATATACAAAACCAGATTACAATTACAATCAAGCTGTCTAGATGATCCAGCTGCCTGGAAGAATGGCAGCCTGGAACAGCCACTTGTAGCAAAAAAAGAGGGCGAACCTAATCATTCCCACACAGGGGCGATAGTAAATAGTAGAACAACCCTGCGCAGGGGAGTACAGAAAATTTGACACAGAGTAGCCATCCAAACATTACGAGAACCGACCTTAAACAACAGCGTTGGCATAGTGCCACAATGACACATTAACATAGAAACAATTTGACACGAAGACATGCCAAAAACATTTTGACACATGGACAAAGCCAAAAAAGGAGTAAGCAGAATCCCTTCCGAGCAGCATGACCTGAGACCTTGCAGTAGATTAATATTCCGGAACCTCCTCCACAATTGGGCACCATCCATATTCTTCCTCTTCCTGAGCTTGGCCCTCCTTCGCCTTTGTCACTTCGGGCTTCGTCTAGACGTCCTCCGTCTGAATATGTGGTCTTTCCATTGCCTTCCCCTTGTCCACAGAGGGCATCTCCGTAGCCTTCGCGACATTGACTGGTGAGGTAAACTCTTGATGTGCACTAGTTTCGCCCTCGTCTTGGGCTTCATCGATGAATAGCACAGAGATGTGGGCATTGATCTGAGGGAAATTCAAAGGGCTGTTGAACGTGAAGACAGATGAACCGAAAAAAGGCGAAGACGAAGACCTAGGGGAGCTAGCTTCCAGATATTGGCTCTGCCTTAGAGAGCTAGCACCTCCCGTATGAGGGCAATGGCAATGGCAATGACAGTGGGGAAAGGTCTCCGCCTCGGCTGAAGGGCGCGAGGACCCTCCTCGGTTGGAGCCGCAACGACTTAACATACGCTGCCAAGGCCTGACCATATTAACAGGGCTATACAGAGCCAAATTGGGATGCAGAAAGCCGAGAGGATCGTGGACAGGCTGGGTATTCAAACCAGGGCTTGAACTTAACAACACCAGAGGCGGCAGAAGAACCCCAAACCATACCTGAATGAACATGGTAATGCCTGTGTTGCCACCGTTTATAATGTCACTGCCCTTACCTTGAAGCTCGCCCGCCATTAATATGGCCTGCAAGATTGCCGAGGAGCCGAGCTCTGTTGTGCAGTCGAAAATGGAAGGAGCGTAAATGCTCCTTTGCTGCCATCCCCTGTCATTTAACCCAATCCACCGGGAATGTCCTTCTCCTCGAGCATACAAGTCACTTATGCGCATGGCGAGAAGGTGGCCTCCCTTGCACACTCGTCCCATCACCTTACTAGCACAGCTCAGCACCCGCATTCGGGGCTGTGAACAGTATGTTGTCTGTTCAGATGCTCGTTAATTAGAAAGCACAATAAGAATACAGTAGGACACACACACAGATGGATTTGAATTGATTTCATTGTTATTGTTATTATTTGAGTGCAAGAAGTGTTGAACCCTGTACATGACTTTCACTGTTACATTTATATGTTTCTTGTTCACAGTTAATGAAATTGTACAGTTACGTTTTAGTTGTAGACTTTACAGTTACATAGCTATTAAGCATTCGGTTCTGTCTTTATGACAAGATTTTCCTTTTGGACACATTTGTTTTTTTTCTTTTAGAATGATAGGACAATCATTAATCCATGGTTTATTTAAGACAGACAAGTAAATTATCCTAACCGATCAAACTACCTTTGACTAATTCAGGGATTAAGTAAAAAAAAACAAAAATCCTACCTCCTATTCTGACAAACTAACATAAAAGACAAACAAAGTGTTAACTCAACTTTTCAACTTGACAGAGACCGACACCTAGTCATGGTGCCTGAGCTAGATGCTCCTGCATTAGGCTCCTGGGCAAAAAGAAAATCATGACTCCAGTCCATGAGCTCCTTGACTGAAAAACCTGTCTACTCAATCTGCTTGGCATCAAGCCATGAACTGTCCTCGATAGGACAGTTCTTCCACTTGACCAGGTATTGCAGATACTCCTTATGTCGAGTTCGTTTGGCCACCTGAGTATCAAGAATTCTCTCGATCTCGGGAGGCGGAACGTAAGGCATCTGTCTCATCCAAGCTTCTCCTCCATCCTGGGTATTTTGTGTAGGCCACGTGGTTCTATCTTCTTATTTTTCTTCTGGGTCAGCAGTGTAGGGGAACAGGTCTGCTACATTAAAGATAAGTGAAATGCCTATTTCGGGTGGCAACTGTATCTCATAGGCATTCGCTGAAAATTTCTGAAGGACTTTGCAGGGTCCTATCTTCTTATACTTTAACTTATTGTATGCACCCTTGGGGAAGCGTTCCTTGCGCAAATGCACGACAACTTCATGTCCCACGTTAAACTGTGCTTCCCTCCTTTTCAAATATGCTAGTTGTTTATACTTTTGGCTACTATAATCCAATCTAATTTTCACCTACTCATGCAAATCCCTCATCGTGTTAGCCAAATCTTCTCCATCCGCGCTTCACTTTTCCTATAATCCAAGATCCCACAACTCATGCACTCCACGAGGATGCATGATGTACAGGATCTAAAATGGACTTTAGCTTGTGCTGCTATTAGGCGAGTCGTTATAAGTGAACTCTACCTATGCAAGCACTCAAACCCACATCTGCGAATTCTCTCCAACCAAGCTTCGTAGCAGGTTTCCCAGACTCCTGTTTACCACCTCTGTTTGTCTGTCAGTTTTCGGGTGATAAGCAGAGCTGTAACTCAACTGTGTATCCATTTTCTTCCACAAGGTGTGCCAAAAGTGCCCTGTAAACTTCACATCCCTGTCCGAAAGAATAGACTTAGGCAACCATGTAGCCTGACAATCTTTGTGAAAAACAAGTGGGTCACGTGAGTGGCATTATTGGTTTTTCTGCAAGGGATGAAATGTGCCATCTTCGAGAATTTGTCCACTACTACCATCACCGAGTCATAACCTCGCTGTGTTTTAGGTAGACCCAAGACAAAGTCCAAGCTGACTGAGTCCCACAGCCTGCCTCGAATAGGTAATGGTGTGTACAGTCCCGTGTTTTGACTGTGACCCTTCGCCAACTAGCACACTTTACATCTGGTCACAAATCGCTATACATCCCTCAACATCTTGGCCAAAAGTAGAAATGACTGAGCTGCTCGAGTGTCTTGTCCATGCTGAAATGTTCGGTTAGACCTCCACTATGCTTTTCTCGAATAATGTTCTCCCTCATCGAGCAATCAGGAATGCATAGTTGTCCTCCCCTAAGCAGCAATTTCTCTTACAAGTTGTAGTCCAACCATGGACTGTTATCTCTCACCAAGGGATTTTGACATGCCTCATAGGCCTCCTTAAAATCTGTGTCAGTCTGGTATAAATCATTCAAGTGCTCAAAACCCATCACTTGTACGGTACTCTCCTGCAGAAGTAAAGCTCTCCTACTCAGAGCATCTGCCACCTTGTTAGCCTACCCACTAATGTGTTTCAACATGAAGGTGAAACTCTACAAATCTTCCACCCATTTGGCATGTTTGTGATTCAGCTTGTGTTGTTGCATTACATACTGTAGGGCATAATTATCTAAAAACAACACAAATTCGTTTCCCAGCAGATAATGCCTCCAGTGTTTTGATGCCTGTATAATAGCATAGAACTCCTTGTCATAAGATGAATATTTATGTTTGCTTTCATTTAGCTTCTCGCTGAAGAATTCCACAGGCTTATCCTCCTGGCTAAGTACAGCTCCAATAGCTATACCGCTAGCATCACAGCGAACCTGAAAATGCTTCTTGAAGTCTGGCAATCTCAAGATCAGCCTCTCTGTGATCCTTTTGTTTAATAGCTGGAAACTTCTCTCCGCTGCATCCGTCCATCGAAAAGGCTAACTGGCCTTTTTAATGGTGTCCAACATAGGTGCACAAATTTTGCTAAAATTCCTTATGAATTTCCGGTAAAAACTCGCTAGTCCATGAAAGCTATGTACCTCAAATAAATATTTTGGACATGGCCAATTAACTATTACCGCAATCTTCTCCCGATCCATCTTCAGTGCATTTTCTGCTATCACAAAGCCCAAATAAATCAATTCCTTCTACAGAAAAGTACATTTTTTTTTTTTTTCAGATTTATCAGCAGTTCGTTCTCTGTAATTTTTCCAGCACTTTCCAAACATGTCGAAGGTGCTCCTCCCTTGTCCTACTGAAAATTAGTATGTCGTCCAGGTATACTATCACAAATTTTCCGATGTACTCCTTCAGCATCTCATTCATTAGCCTCATAAATGTATTGGGCACATTGCTCAGTCCAAATGGCGTGACCAACCATTCATATAGTCCCTCATTCGTCTTAAAGGTTGTCTTCCACTCGTCCCCCTCTCGTATCTGGATCTGATGATACCCACTCTTCAAGTCTATCTTAGAGAAATATGCTGCCCCACTTAAACAATCCATCATGTCATCCATCTGTGGTAATGGAAACTTGTACTAGATGGTGATTTTGTTGATGGCCCTCGAGTCTGTGCACATCTTCCATTCTCCTCCCTTCTTGGGAGCGAGAACCATTGGGACTGCCCAAGGGCTCAAACTTTCCCTTATCAATCCTTTGTCTAGCAGTTCTTGCACCTGCTTCCTAATCTCTTCATTGTCCTTGGGGCTCATTTGGTATGCTGCTTTGTTCGGCAAATTGGCTCTGGGTATGAAGTCAATATGGTGACTTATGCTTCTTTTGGGGGGTAGTTTGTCTAGCAAGTCATCCACCACTATGTCCGTCAATTCTTGCAATATCTGTTGGATTTCTGGAGGTAAATCCGAGACCTTTGTATGCAACAACACAGTTTTTGCTCTTTTTACAATTGCATAACCCATTTCATTGTCCTCAACTTGTCTTAGAAACTATTTTCCACTAACCAGCAATGCTCTTGGTTCACTTGTCCCTGTTGTCCCTTCCTCCTTGATGGGCACGAGTGTATGCTTGATTCCATCCTTGACAAACTTATAACAGTTCGTCAATCCATCATGCACCACCTTTTTGTCGTATTTCCATGGCCTGCCTAACAGTATGTGACATACATCCATCGGCCTGATGTCACAAACGACTTTATCCTTATATCTGCCTATTTGAAACTCCACCTCACACTGTTCATCCACCAACAACTGATGGCCTTTTTATAACCACGAAACTTTGTAAGGGGTGGGATGTTTCAATCGCCTCAATTCCAATTTTTCCACCATCTCTGTGGATACCAAGTTATCCATACTATCACTGTCAATAATTAACTTACAACACTTACCATGCGATTTACAGACTATTCTAAACAAAGCCTTCTGTTGTGTCTGTTCGGTGGCTTCCTTGGTTGGTTTTAACAACACCTTGTTCAGCACCAGGGCTTCTCTTGTTTCTGGAGCATTCTCTGCTTCTTGGGGAGGTGCCTCTGCTTCCTCTGGTTGTGCGACATACACACCCCTCTGTCCAGCCCAGCCTGCCTCTGGACACTCAAATGATCTGTGTCCCCATTTATGACACCTATAACATTGATAAACAACCCCTCTACCTCGGCCACTTCCCCGGCCGCGCTGGTATGACCTACCACCTCTCACATTATCACCTTTGTCTGTTGATCTGGAAGCTCTGGAACTATTGCCTTCCTCATTAATATTAGCAGTCTGCCCTTTGCCATATGACTGGCCTTTTCCCCTGCCGACTCCTCGTCCTCTCTGGGCATTCTGTCATCTAGTAAATTTTTCTTCAGCTTTCATCGCACTCTAATACGCTTCTTCAATGTTCTTTGGGGATAGAATACTAATTTCATCTAAAATTTCTAGTCTCAAACCATTTACGTACCTGGCTGTCTTTTCAGCGGTATCCTCTGTATATCTGGCTCGTAGGTTCACTTGATGGAACTCCTCAGTGTATTCCCTCACTGTCATTCCTTTCCATTTCAAATTTTGCACTTGCTTGTGTAGTGCAATCTGATAATCTTTCAGTAGAAATCTGCCCTTCAACTTGGCCACCATCCTTGACCATGTTTTGATCGACAACTTATTCAATCTCCTTCTCTCCGTTTGGACACTGTCCCACCACAGGGCTGCGTGTCTCTTCAATTTCGTCACAATGAACCTAACCCTGCGGTCTTCGCTAACTTCCTCACACTCAAAATACTTATCCAGCTCGCTGATCCAATCCAATAGAACCTCTATGGATAGGTTGTCGTCATAGGTTGGGAGTTCTGGTTTGGGTTTACTGCTTGTCACTAGAACAGATCTCAACAATCTCACTTCTGGGGTCTCGCCATCTGATCCATCTGTGTTCGCTTCAACTTCCTCTTCATTGTCATCGCCTACCTCAGGGTCTCTTCTTCTCCCTGCTTCGACTACCTCCAATCAGGCAGTAAGAATCCTGATCTCTTCTCTCAGTCCTTCCTCTGCTATCCTCCAAACACCTCTTCCATGAGCTCTCATTCCTACCTCCATTTCTTCAGTCAATTTCACTTGCTCTGATACCAATATGATGAGACCAACCCAACACTGTTCGGACTTTAGGTGATTAAATGATTGTTTGGTTGATTATATAATTGAATAAACATTACAATTGTGATGACATGTGTGAGGATCAAACCATCGGATATTTTGGAAACGGGTTAGGTGGCAATCAATTTCACAATTAAGACTGTGTACTCGCCTCGGGTCGCGTTTCCTGCTCCTTGCTATGCCAAAACTCCTCCTCTGTCGTTCACTTGGTCATTTTCATTGTGCTTGCTGAGGGTTTGTTCTGCTATGCTCTACGAGTTGGGTATGCAACTTTGCTGCAAGTTCTGGATGCGTCCCTTGGTAACTTTTGTGCTAGTTTCTTTAGGTCTGTGTGGGTAGTCTCTGGCCTGGTTCATTGGGCAGTTGTGAATGTTCCTGCCATTGCCTGGGTAAGTGGTTCTCTGTATTTTTTTTTCCCGATGTTGGCTTAACAGGTCATCGTGTTCCGAGTTGTAATTTGGTGTTTCTTGTTCTTGTTTGCAACTCAGTGGTTGGCTTGCATTCAATCTCGAAACAATGGTGCCCTTCCGTCCTCAGCTTCAATGTAGGTAGCGCCTCTCTCCTTGATTCAATTTGTGGTTTTCTTTGCTTAGCTCCTAACCTACTTGCTCCTTCATCTCTACAATTGGTCGAAAACCATGGGTGGGAAGCTTGTCCTCGGTTCTTACTGCAATCCCTTAGGTAAGATAAATGCAATTTCTGTTATTTATTTTTCGTGCATGGTAATTTTGTTTCCCTTGATAATGTGACACTAACACTTGTGTGTCAACCTTGTTGAAAATGAAACAAGATGATGGAGCTTAGTGAAAATAAGTCGCCTTCACTAAGTGGTCCGGTAGGTTTGGCGCAAAGTCTATTTTTAGACTGTCTATTTTTAGACATATGGATCATGGTCTATGAGTTGCAGGATGTTATTTATGGATCATTGGTCATGTTGGTAAAAATAGATGGACCTCTATTTTTAGACATATGGGCGGAGTCTATTTTTAGACTGCCAGTCTAAAAATAGAACAGTTGAATATTATTAGCTCTTAATAATATTTGGACTATAAAAATTATCTTATCCTCTTCCAACACTTCAGTTTGAGCTACGGATGTGGCACATGCAACTGCCAGAAGGAAATACATTTTTCCTATGGGTTAGTTGAGCTATTGCATGATGGACTTTAGTTAGAACTCAAGTGATTGAGTTTGGTGGAGTTGATTGAGGAGTTGTGTTCAGTTTGATTTAGTTGAACTAGTTGTATCTAGTCTAACTGACAAATACACTAGTGATGAGTGGTGTGAATTAATTATTAATTAATTCACTAATTATTAACTCATAAATCAGCTAAATAATACATCATTTAACTTAGTGCATGGACAGTTTAGCGGAGACAAGTGTTAGAGGTGGGTGAAAGGGTGAGACTACTATCAGTCGTGACTATAGCTATGCATGAGATTTGCACAATCATTGATTGAGATTGCCAATGAGGATTGCACAGTACAATCCAAGGGAATTCGAACTTGGATCTAATCTATTCTCAACTTGGATTGCACAGTAGAGGCAGGAAATCAGTGGAGGAGATTTGAACCCGTGACTTGTTTAGATCTGAGCTAGTTTGTGTGTAGCATGTGGAGATAGTACTGAGTA